>PVIY010003536.1:0-81436 GCA_004026745.1 Myrmecophaga tridactyla
TGAATCTCAGCTCATTCCAGGATCTCTGTCCCATGTTGCCAGGAAGGTACACATCCCTGGGAGTCATGTCCCACGCAGAGAGGGGAAGGGTGGTGAGACTGCTCATCATGTTGGCTGGAGAGAGAGGCCACATCTGAGTAACAAAAGAGGCCCTCCTGGGGGTGACTCTTAGGCCGCTAACGAGATTTTTGACTGCTGAATTTTATGCTAAGTATCTCCAGTTAGGCCTTTTTGTGGCTTCTGCCTGAAAACACTGTAGTATACTGTGCCAGTTTGAAAAGGTTTTTGTACCTAGAAGAACCATGTTTTAATCCTAATCAATCTTGTGGGAACAATGGTTTCTTCTAATCCCTATTCAGTACTGTATACTGGAAACTTTAATTAGCTTATTTTCATGGAGATGTGACTCCATCAAGTGTGGGTATTAAACTTGATTAGGTGGAGACACATCTCCACCCATTCCAGGTGGGTCTTGATTGGTTTTACTGGAATCCTTTAAAAAAAGAAGCACTTTGGAAGAAGCTAGAGAACAACAAGAGAGAAAGCCATGAGATTCTGAGAAAGCAGAGAATGCTGGAGAACCCCGAGGCAGAGAGTATACCAGCCAGCGACCTTTGGAGATGAAGAAGGAAAATGCTTCCCAGGCAGCTTCATGAAACAAGCCAGAAGAGAAAGCTATCAGATTTCACTGTGTCCTACCAGCTGAGGGAGAAACCATGAACATCATCAGCCTTCTTGAACCAAGGTATTTTCCCTGGATGCCTTCAATTGGACATTTCTATAGACATTTTAATTGGGAAATTTTCTCAGCTTTAGAGCTGTAAACTAGCAACTTATTAAATTGCCCCTTTTAAAAGCCATACCATTTCTGGTATATTGCATTCTGGCAGCTAGTAAACTAGAACAGATTTTTGATACCAGAGAAGTGGGGTTCTGCTGCCATTTGCACATACCAAACATGGTGGAACAGCTTTTTAAATGGATAAGGGGAAGATTTTGGAGGAGTTGTGAGGAGCTTGACAGAGAAGGCCTAAAATGCTTTGACGAGACTGTTGGTAGAAATGTGGACCTTAAGGATACCTCTGACCAGGCTCTAGACAGAAATGAGGCATGTGTTATTGCAGACTAGAAGGAAGGCAATCCTTGTTTTAAAATGGCAGATAATCTGGCAAAGTTGACTAGTGGCTTTGGCTGGAAGGCAGATTTTAAAAGCCATGAACTTAGATATTTAGCAGAAGAGATCTCCAAATTAAATGTCAAAAGGGCAGCCTGGTTTCTCCTCACAGTTTATAGTGAAATGCGACAGGAGAGAGAAAAGCTGAAAACTGAACTCTTGGTTACCAAGAAAGCAGAAATTGATGTTCTGGAAAATTCTGGGCTTCCTGGAAGGAAGACCCCATAGAGTGGGATTTGGCCAAATATGGAACCAGTCAGCCATTACAGAGAAAGCCAGGATCAGACATAGAGTCATCCAGGAAGGATTTGTGAAAACTCCTTATGCCTGATGGGCATGACCCAAGGCTACTACATAGAAAGCCAACGAGAATGTTGTGGGATCTGTACAAAAAGAACAACTGCCAGTCAGGGTAAGAGGGATAGAGAAGGAACACCTTGGAGGAAAAATAACTTCAGGGGCAAAGCCATGGAGGTGGGGTCTAAAGTCAAGAAGCCTCGGGCCAGGAGAGTGGACCCAGGAGAGGGTGAGTTTGCCACGAAGGCAGAGGATGGGCCTTCTACCTCACTACAGTGGAAGAGTTGTGCCACCTCAGGCCTTGGAGAGGGTGAAGCGCATTCCTTGGGGGGTGGGGGGAGCCTGGCTGCCACCACATGGAGGGGTTCAGTGTGTGCCTCAGAGATGGCAGAGAGCCTGGGTGTAGTCCCGATCCTTGGAGAGGGTGGAGCTGACAACAGATGGTCTCCCCAGTGTCCCCCAAGGTTGTGTTTGGAGCGAGGCACGCCGCTGTGTAGGCCCTTGGAAAGGGTGGAACTGCCACTTTCTAAAGCCCTGAAGATAAATGACTCTCAGACTTTGAAATCTAATGGACTCTGCCCTGTGGGTTTTCAAAACTGCTTGGGTCCAGTGACCCCTGTGTTCCTTCTGCCCTATGGAAATGGGCATATGTATTCTATGGCTGTCACTCTTTTGTATGTCAGCAAATAACTTGTTCTGAGTTTTAGAGGTCCAGAGCCAAAGGAGAATTTTGCCCTAGGACAGACCATGTCTTTAGCTGACTTTGATGAGATTTTATACTGTTTCTGACTTTGTATTGTATTTGTATTGCTACTGAAATGCTTTAAAGTTTTCTGATATTCTTGTGGAATGAATGTATTTTGCATTTGGAAAGAAAATGTCTTTTAGGAGTCCAAAGGGTGGAATGTGCCAGTTTGAATCTATGGTGGACCCCAGAAAAGCCATGTCCTTTAATCCTCATTCAATATTGCTGGCTGGGAGCAATACTACTTCATCTTAACTGAGGTAGGATCTTCAAGAGGTCCTATTTACAATGGGTTCACACCCACTATAATGCAGACCAAGAGCAAGAACATGTCCCAAGTAGGGTACACAATTAAGTTCGCCAAAGTCTCCCAAAGGCAGTTTCCTTATAATCTTAGCAAGAACTCCACAATAGTAGTGTCTCAATCTTCTGTCTTTTTCATAAAATTATAGCTGGTAGTTAGCAATTGAACCTAAGTTTGGGTTTAATGTGGGATTTGGACATATTGGAAAGAATCATGGGAAAGGCAAGGCCAGGACATTGTCGAGTGCCTGGGGTGGAGGCTCTTCCTGGGAGTGAATGGGCCAGTGGCATTGAGACCAGCCTCGTGATGAGAGATAGTGTCTTCATCTCAGATAGCTTTGTTTAACCATTCTTCAGTAACCATTTATTGAGCCCCTACTGTGAACTATGTATTTTTTAATAGGTTATAACCTTTAGTCCTTCCAGTGAAATAGTTTGAAGGTATGCCTCTTTTAATATAGCTTGATTCTTTCAAAGTAAAGCTTTCACATGTTGCAAAATTCAAAAGTCACAAAAATTATTTATATATATTATACACACACATGCACACATATATATACATACAAACATAGTGGAAAGTCACTCTCCTTCCCTGTCCCACTCCACTGGTTTTCTTGCCACTGGCAACCAGTTTTATAAATTTCTTTATTATAAATTTATAATATACATATAAATATATATTTGTAGATATATGTACATATAATATACATATAAATGTATATATGTGTATATATGTACATATAATATACATATATATGTACATATACATATAAAATACATATAAATAAAAATACTATGTATTTTTTAATAGATTATAAACTTTAGTCCTTCCAGTGCAATAGTTTGAAGGTATGCCTCTTTTAATATAGCTTGATTCTTTCAAGGTAAAACTTTCACATATTGCAAAATTCAAAAGTCACAAAAATATTTATACACACACACACACACATATATATATATATATAAACATAGTGGAAAGTCACCCTCCTTCCCTGTCCCATGCCACTGGTTTTCTTGCCACTGGCAACCAGTTTTATAAATTTCCAGGCATCTTTTATTCTTATGCAAGGGCATTTGTGTATATCCTCTTTTTCTTCTTTTTCCCCTCAGTTTGTCATTATATCTTGTCTGTTATTCTATTTCAATATTAAGTATTTTGCCATCCATTTTTATAGATGCATACACTTCCATTGAATGGATAGATTAGATTTATTTAACCAACCTCCTATCATCAGACATTTGTTTCCAATTTTTGCAATGACAAAAAAAGCTACAAATAATCTCTTTGCACTATTGTCATCCATTCTCTGTGTTAACATTTATACAGGGTAAATTCCCAAAAGTAAACTTTCATGGCTAGGCTCTGCTGTCATCTAGGCCAGGTGATGATGACAGCAGAAACTAACTGTTGCTACAAGGATATTTTGTGACTGGTTGATAAGACAGAAGGTTGGTTTATTAAATCATCAGTTAGTTGACTATAGTTGTGGCTGATTACATCTAAGATCAACTAAGGGTCTGTCTCCCACAAACAAGATAATCAAATCCATTGGATTTGAGCTGATCAGTTGAAGACTTTTGAGGAAGAAGAAAGAATTTTCACTGCTTCTTTAGCCATTGAGCCTCTCCTGTGGAGTTCGTTGAGACACTTCAACAGCATTGCCAGCTTTACAGTATGCACTATAGATTTTGGACTCTTCCATTCCCATGGTTACATGAGACACCTTTATAAATCTCATATTTACAGATATCTCTTGTTGGTTCTGTTTCTCTAGAGAACCCTAACCAATACAGCTTGGTACAAAGAGAGGTTCTTGAGAAACAGAATCTTAAAAATGCACTTTTACAATTGATTTTCTACCCTCATTAGACTCAGAGGAACTTACTGTCTCTGGTTCCAATAACCAAGATGGCACTGACAGTCCATGGGGTGATTTGGCAATAAAGATATGCAAAATATCACCATTTGATTCTGCTAATTGTAGGCTTATATGAGGCAAGACAAGAGTGTTTTTGACAAATAAATGGGGTTTTGTAGAATTAAGAGGTATAATGATGTTGACTGGTTGTTGTTAGATATACTGAATATAGCTATGAGGGAAAGGGATGAGGTGAAGGCTTCAAATTTGTAATTTAAGTGCCATATGAAAGATGTGAAAGTTTCCATGTGTGCCCTGAAAGAAAATTTGATTTCCTGTGGTCACAGACATAGGATCTCTGAAAATCAGACACAGAACCTCATTGTGTGAGTAGCATATTTGCAACATAAACTAAAATCTCAACCTTGCAGGGTGTCTGCTCTTAAAGTAAGGGCTTTGATTGGAAAAGAATGGGATCCTGAAACTTGGAATGGGGACATGTGGCTTGATAATGACGGCAATGGGGACCTGGAAACCCTGGAATCTGCTGAGCTTTTGCTAGATAGACCCATACTGGTCTGTCCTGGGGAAACAGCCATCCCACCTCCAGCCTGACCTGAGGAAACAGCCAACCCCATTTCCAGCTTGCTTTGAAGAAAAGGCTTCCTGACCTCCAACCTGCTTTGAGGAAACAGCTTCCCAGCCTCCAGTCTGCCCAGACGTGTTTGCCACCCAGCTTCCACCTAAAGAGATTAACCCTTCATTGCCTGCTAAATCTGTAATCCCCTAGTCTGGGGAAACAGTCCTCACTCCTCTGTCTGGAACGACTAACACTAATTCACCAGGTGAAACTGAAATGGAATGGCCTGAAGTAATTGACTTTAACGACACTTCTAATTCTTTTCATGACCTACCTCCACCATCCCTCTTTTCTTCAAGAACTATAACTGGACTAAAGAACCAACAGGACCCAAAAGGTAAAGTACAAAGTGTGACCCATGAGGAGGGATACTATACTCCAAAAGAACTGTATGAGATTTCTAATCTATATAGATAGAAATCAGGGGAATATGTGTGGGAATGAATATTAAGGTTGTGGGACAATGGTGGAAGAAATATAAAGTCAGATCAAGTTGAATTGTTTTATATGGACCCACTAAGGAAATTCTGTATTCAGTGTTGTAGCTCAAGGGGTTAGAAAGGGCATTAATGGTTTTTTTGGATGATTGGCTGAAACATGGATCAAAAAGAGGCCGACATTACTTGAAGTTGAAGTACCAGAACTGCCCTGATATAATGTAGATGAGGGAATCCAGAAACTTAGAGAGATTGTATTATTAGAGTGGATTTATCATAGATGACCTGCTCATGCACCCCAGAAAAGTCCAGAGGATGCATCTTTCACCAGAACTTTGAGGAATAAATTTGTGAGACTAGCTCCATCATCCCTAAAGTGTTCTGTAGTTGTCTTTCTCTGTAGGTCAGATATTACTGTGGGAACTGCTGTCACTGAGCTGGAATCCTTAAACACAATGGGGATGATTGGATCCTGAGTTGGCAGAAGCCACATGGTTAATCGCTATAGACAAGGTGGGCATGGCCACCATAATGGACAGCAGACTTACAGCAGCAGTCAAAATAATCTGACTCACAGAGACTTGTTGCATTGGCTAGTGGAGCATGGGGTACCTAGAAGTAAAATAGATGGGCAGACTACTAAATTCCTTTGTTGCGCTGTATAAGTAGAAGAATTCTAGGTAAAGTGAACAGAAGTCTAACTTGAACTACAAAAACAGAGGGTCACAGCTCCTTAATTAATTCCCAAATGAGACAATTTACAGACCCAGAACCCCTTGAATGAGGGGAGAGCTGGGTACCCTTGAGGATGAACCCTGTAACATTGCATAAAATTTATACTGTTAATCTTCCTCCTAGCCTTCCCCAAGGAGACCTACAGCCTTTTACCAGGGTGACTGTGCATTGGGGAAAAGGAAATGATCAGATATTTCGGGGTTATTAGACACTGGTTTAGAAGAAACACTAATTCCAGGAGACCCAAAATGGCATTCTGGTCTACCAGGGTAGGGACTTATGGAGATCAAGTGATTTATGGAATTCTAGCTCAGGTCTGTTTCACAGTGGGTCCAGTGGGTCCAGTGGGTCCCCGGATCCATTCTGTGGTCATTTTCCAGTTCCAGAATACATAATTGGAATAGACATACTTAGCAACTGGCAGAGTCCCCACATTGTCTCTGATTCATGGCATGAGGGCTACTATGATAGGAACGGTCAAGTGGAAGCCATTAGAACTGCCTCTACCTAGCAAAATAGTAAATCAGAAGGAATACTGGGTTCTTGGAGGGATTACAGAGATTTCCACTCTTTCGGACTTGAAGAATGCAGGGGTGGTAATTCCCACCACATCCCCATTCAACTCTCCTATTTGGCCTGTGCAGAAAACAGATGAGTCTTGGAGGATGACAGTTGATTATCACAAACTTAACCAGGTGGTGACTCCAATTGCAGCTGCTGTTCCAGATGTGTTATCATTGCTTGATCAAATAAACACATTCCCTTGTACCTGGTATGCAGCTATTGATCTGACAAATGTTTTTTTTTCCCCAATAGCTGTCAGTAGGGACCACCAGAAACAGTTTGTGTTCAGCTGGCAAGACCAGCAGTATACTTCCACTGTGCTGCCTCAGGGGTATATCAACTCTCCAGCCCTATGCTATAATCTTGTCCACAGGGACCTTGATAGTTTCTCTCAAGACATCACACTGGTCCATTATATTGATGAGATCATGTCAATTGGACCTAGTGAGCAAGAAGTAGCAACTACTACAGACTTACTGGTAAGGCATTTGTGTGTCAGGGGGTGGGAAGATAAATCTAACAAAAATATAGGGACCCTCCACCTCAGTGAAATATCCCTTACCCCTCCCTCTCATTGACTACTAGTATTTCAATTTATCTAATTTTTAACCTTTTATCCCCCTACTATTTATTTGGTTGTGTTTTTTTTTACCCTTTATTGTTTACTTATCTGTCCATACCCTGGATAAAAGAAGCATCAGACACAAGATTTTAACAATCACATAGTCAGGCTGTAAAAGTTATATAGGTATACAATTGTCTTCAAGAATCAAGGCCACTGGAACACAGCTCAACAGTTTCAGGTACTTCCCTCCAGCCACTCCAATATACCACAAACTAAAAATGGATATCTATATAATGCATAAGAATAACTCCAGTATAACCTCTCAACTCTGAAATCTCTCAGCTGTTGAAACTTTATTTTGTCACATTTCTCGCTTCCCTCTTTTAGTCAAGAAGGCTTTCTCAATCCCATGATGCCAGGTCCTGGTTCATCTAGGGAGTTCTGTCCCACACTGCCAGGGAGATTTATGCCCCTGTGAGTCATGTTCCACACATGGGGGAGGTCAGTGAGTTTACCTGTCGAGTTAGCTTAGAGAGACAGAGAGAGACCACATCTGAGCAACAAAAAAAGTTCTCTGGGGATTGATTCTTAGGCATAATTATAAGTAGGTTTAGCTTCTCCTTTGCAGGAATAAATTTCATAGGGATGAACCCCAAGATCAAGGGCTCAGCCTGCTGAATTGGTTATTACCACTTCCTGAGAGAATATCAGGAATTCCCCAGATGGGGAAGTTGAATATTTTTACCTTTTCCCCCTGTTCCCCAAGGGGACTTTGAAAACACTTTTTTATTCTCAACCCAAATTACTCAGGGATATATCGCAGCATCACACTAACCTGTAGAAACCAACAAGATCTCATGCACTATTCAGATACCATGTAATTATGGTGTTCAAATAAACTGATCATACAAGTTAAGTTAGATAATGCACCACCCAAAGTATAGATTTTGCACCAGGTAAACATCCCTTCCTTTGGTCTCACATAGAAGCTGAAGTTTTAAAATATGGACCATATCATCCTTTACCCTGTGTATTAGTTAGGGCTCTTTAGAGAAACAGAATCAACAGGGAACACTCGCAAATATAAAATTTATAAAAGTGTCTCACGTGACTGCAGGAATGCAGAGTCCAAAATCCGCAGGGCAGACTGTGAAGCTGACGATTCTAATGGAGGGTCTGGATGAACTCCACAGGAGAGGCTCGCCAGCCAAAGCAGGAATAGAGCTTGTCTCTTCTGAATCCTCCTTAAAAGACTTCCAGTGATTAGATTGAGCATCACTCATTGCAGAAGACACTCCACTTGGCTGATTTCAAATGGAATCAGCTGTGGATGCAGCTGACATGATCATGATTTAATTCTATGAAATTTCCTCATTGCAACAGACAAGCCAGCACTTGCCCAACCAGACAAATAGGTACCACCACTTGGCCAAGTTGACTCATGAACCCAACCATGACACCCTGTATTCTGAGTTACCTTAGTCCTATCCAAATCAGCTTCATTCATTTCTCTAGGTGAAGTCTGATCACTTTTTCAACTTTTTAAACAGTTCCTGTATGGGGTACTGCTGATGTTCATAGGTTCAGTGCTCTAAATCAGAATCTCAGGTGCCACATACAGACTCAAAATTTCAGGGAATGACCAGGTTATTCTCAAATAGCTCAGTATCTCAGAATTTAGAAATAACAGTTACAACTCCTGAATACATGTGGCTGCCGTAAGAGCTTATAATCTATGATCATGCACACTTCTTATTAAGTATATTCCTAGGTGGTTTATCTTTTTTATTGTTGCTCTAAAAATAAGGTCTTTTCTTCTCTTACATTTCCTCACCAACTGCTTTTAGTGCTGCCTTATTTATGAATGAGCAAAGTAAAACTAAGATAGGAAACTCACTCAGTCTCACCACTTATAATGACAGAGTTTGGACTTGACCCCAGGTGTCTTCTGATTATGTCTCCTACACCAACTTGTGGATAGAAACTATCTACTCTTTGATATATACTTTGGCAGCAAACATGTATTATTACTATTGCATGTTTGCTCCTTTACAACTGGAGCTTTAAGAGAGCTGATCCAATCCACGATGATTTTATTGTTGAGGAGAATGGTGCAGGGGTGTGCACCATTTTCACAAAGGGGTGAAATTTTACAGGTGCAGGGAAGAATAGAGTCCATGTGCTTCTCTCACCTCTGTTTTTACCAATTCCTACTTCATGGGAGCAGTTTGGGAACATGAGGGGGACCTTTCCCCATCGGAGCTAGAAATAATGCCTTGCAGCCCTAAGTTTTGCTTTCTGAATAGGAATGCCATTTTGATCACCTCCTGCTGAATTTTTTCATGGAATTGAAATTAAAAGGACTGTTTCTATTTTATAAGCTAATTTAAAATACTGGGTTTTGCTCAGCTATCATAGAACGTACAACAGAAAATTTTCCTTTTAGCCACAGCACATTTCATTCAATCTTAAAATAACTGCAGCTTTTTGGGCTAGGGACTTGGACTCTTTCGAGAAAGCCAAGGATGAGCAGGTGGTCAGTTAATACTATCAAGAACCTGTAGAGGGAGCTTCATGGTTTTTTTTTCTTTTTCTTTCTCCAAGGCTTCTGCAAGTTCGTTGGCTAATGTGGAAGATTTTAGAGCTGTGTGTTTATCAAACTGTGGTTTGGGAATTATATATTTTGGGGGGAGTTAAAGGTAGTTGTTCCTTTGCCTACTGATTTTCTCTATAATGGATTACCATCCTGGAAGTGAGGGTCTGTGGATAGGTGGTTTCAGTCAGATCCACTCTGTAGTCCTTTTAAGGGCTCTGGAGAATCTCCTTTCGAAGGAATGTCCACAAGCAGTCTTCAGGCTGCCTGAGAACACAGCACTCTTGAGGTCTCTAGGAAGGGTCTTTGCCATGTCCATATAATCTGCCATCCTCTTTTTAAATTAGCTTCTAAAATTATAAATGTAATTTATGCTCAATGAAGGTACTTTTGAAAATTGGAAAAACAATTAAAGAATTGGAAAAAAAAATCATCCATAATACCCCAACCTGGAGCTGATCTGTGTTAAGGTCTTTGGTGTGTTTCCTTCTAGTGGTGTGTTTTCTTCTATATGCAGCTATCCTTCCTAAAAGGCTCATGAAAAAATGATAAGCACTATCCCACTAAAATCGAGGTCAAGACAACTTCCTGAGTTGGAGTGGGGTCAGAGCAAGAATGCCCGAGCTTCCACAAAAGGGACTGCAATTGAACTCAACTAGTCTGAAAGTGAAACCTTCTCCCTAGGTGACCGGATTCAGCTGATGACCCGAGGTTGAGTGGCGTGTTCTAGGATGCTTGTTTCCCAGTCCATCCATCCCAGCTATTGAAAGGCTGACTCATGAAGGACACTTTTGCTGTCTATGTGATGGCAAAAAAGAGTTTGGGTCAACAACTCTAATATACCATGTGATACAATGGAACATATTTAACTTTTCGGAAAACAAATGATTTATTGTGACCTGCATACCTGACATAACCCACTGAGCCCACTGTTTGCATGACTGGGCCCAGTTTATTCGGCATAGGCAAGAGGATGGGGAAGCAGTGACACTTGCTAATTTCTGTCTGGGGTGGGAGGATGTGATATTTTAAAAAACTTATAGCCTGCACATTTCTCAGAGAGGAGACATTTCTTTGCTTCAAGGAAACTAGAATAGAGAGAAAAGAATTTAGTACAAGGTCCTCTAGTGAGACTTGAGCAGATGCAGAACCCCCCTCAGTTCCTGTACATTTATAACCTGATATTTATTCATTTTCTATCTTTGAATGAATGGCTGCTTTAGGCTACTGCAAGCTAGATGGCTTCGTCTGGTTAACAGATTCCTGTTGATTTCTTTTTATGAGGGAGAAAAGCAGATGAAAAGAGACAGATTATGGAATGATCCTGCTTCTCGATTCCTTGTCCAGTTAGTGTTGGGATTTTTCTGTATTGGACATATTCCATTCTCTCAGTTTTTGTGGTGTAAGAAAAAATTCATTTTATTGTTTAAATTATTTCATATACATCTTTAATAACTATGAGGGGGGAAAAACACCAGCAGTCAAACAGTAAACTACTCAAGAGTTTAGGTTAATTTAGTTACATGTAGGGATCTATGGAACTTAGATGTTTTCTAAATTCATTCCATTAACCAAGAGCAAAGGGAAAAATAGGTTTTCATTTTACTTGCATTTCCTCAACTTGATTTCTTGCTGATAAAATGTCTCCCTGCTTGATTGAGGACTCCTTAGCATCTAGATAATTAAGAGTAAAAGAATTCTGAAAAGAGAAAAAAGGGAAAACCCAGGTAAAAGCAGCATTGTGCTTCAAGGAGGAGCACACAGGCTGTAAAGTGTTCTGGGTGCCATTGACCTACACACTGCTTTTGTTAGAGGTGCTGAGAAGTTCCAAGCTGAGCCAAGGAAGATAAAACAAACAAACAAGCATGTGATTGGTCTGAAGTATCTCCTCAGCTTTCTGTTTTTTTTTTTTTTTTTTTTAGCTTGGGCAGGCTCTGGGAATCAAATCCAGGTCTCCAGCTCGGCAGGCGAGAATTCTACCACTGAGCCACCATTGCACCGCCCTCTCCCAACCCTTTGTATTCCAAAAGGTAGAGTGTATTTCCTGAGGGCGTGGTAGAACTGGAAGGGACTGTTTTGTTCCTGTCAGTTTCTGGTCCAGTTTTGGGGGATTTGAGGTGAAAATGGTAGGTTTCATCAGGAAACCTTTCTAAATAACAGTTATGCAGATGTTTCTATCCAGATGGGACTAACAGGTAACTGATTAAAAAATGAGCATAAAAAATAATATTGAGAGGACAGTTCCTATGTCCTAGAGATTGTGTTTTAATTTGGTGTTGGGAAGGATACTAAAACCTTGATTAAAAGGTGAGGGCTTCAATGGAGAATATAGATTAGTCTCAGCCAGATAGCTCCTTGAACATTTGTTAGCATGCATGAACTTATCCATGGGTCAGGGGAATCCTATTCTTAGACTTAGAACCTTTATAATCTTGCCAGAGGAGGGGCTTATGTTTTATATCTATCTCAAAGGCAACTTTATTGTTGTGCTCTTCTTTATTAAAAAAAAAAGCACTAGAAGAATGTAATGACAGAGGCTGATTAAGTTTAATGTCCTTGAATTCAAATTCACTTGACCTAAAAGCATGGTGTCTGGCTCATGGTAGGCACCCAGTAAACATTTGTTGAATGAATTTCATGAATTACTATTGTCTCCTGCTATGGACTGTACATCTGGACCCATTTCCTCAGATGACATAAAGGAAACACCTATGTTGATTCAAGAAGTAATTCAGGGCTGCTTAGACTGGACCAAGAGAACAGATGATGGCAGCTGACCCAGTGCAGCTCAGAATGCTGCCAAGAAATGCAGCTGGACAGGCTGGGGGTTGACAGAGAAGAATCTGGCTAGTGTGGGTGCTAGGGAAATGGGGCCTTAGGCAACAAGGGGTCAGGAAGCCCTCGGAAACAAAGGAGCTTCCTACCGCCCCACCACCAGCCCATCGCCTTCTCTCTCCTGACCCTGATCCTCAGCCCCACCCCCCACCCTACCTAGACACAATTATTTCTCTATTTTTGCAATTACATGTTCTTTGTTTCAAATTGCACGAGTAACATATGTCCCTTGTAAAAATATGAAAAAGTTAAAAAGCACAAATAAGAATTAGTATCCAGAAAAGAGATTGCTAATATTTCATTATATTGTGCTTCCATGCTTGGTTCTGTGTCTCAATATGGCTATATATAAATATGATTTTTTATACTAGCATATATATATATGTATATGTGTGTTTACAGGATTGGGATTTACTATACATATTGCTTCATATGCATAGTGTCCTTAAAAACATAACATTGCCAGCAACATGCTTTTTTTTTGCTGCAAAGCCTAACAAAAATATTATGATGGTGCTGGAGATAAACAGCATTGGCTTCCTCTTCCATTCAATTGCTTTATGACTTCATGCAAATTATTCAATTCTGTACACTTCAGTTTCCTTATCTGTAAAGTGGGGGTGATAATAATACCTGCTTCATATAATTTTAAAGGAAACTAAGAAGTGTTAATCAGTAAAGTGCATAGAACAATACCTAATACATAGTAAACTCTCAATAAATATTATCCTTATTACTATTATTATTAGTAATAAATTTTATCAATAATATCATTACTAATAAGAATTCTGTTATTAGTGGTAGTATTAGTAATAACAACTTAACAACGCCCTCACTTTTGGATATTTAGATCTCAGGTTTTAACAGTATAAATAATTCATTAGAATATCCGTGTAAAGTTTTATACACATATCCAAGTGTTTCCTCAAAGTATAACTGCATGTTTAAAGACTTCTGATATATGTTGCAGATTATACCAATATGTACCAATTTGCCTTACAATCAACATTTTAAAAGAATGCAAGTTTATCCTTCAGCATTAGGGATTTTCACTTAAAAACTCGTGTGTAGACCCACAGAGCATGAGATCAGAAGGCTCCTGAGGAACGCCGTCCCTTCTCTGTGTGACCTGAACACCCGGCCTGACCCCAGCTCAGGGTCAGGTATATGGCGTGCTGCTACAGCAGCGAGAACAAGCACTTGGATCAGGAGCAAGAGGAGCGGATGCTGCTGCTGGACCCAAGCAGCCCCCTACCAAAGCCTCAATGCAGCTGAGCCCAACTACTGCAGCCTGCCTTCTGCTCACATGGATAAGCAGGCCCTGTACTCTTCTGTCCTCACCGAGACAGCCAGCAGCACTGATGTGTCTGCTGCAGACTCCTGGGGCAGGGAGTAGCATGAGTACCTGGACCAGGCAAGTAGGATAGCACTCGCTTGGCTGTGCTGAGCTGCTAGCAGCCTGACCCACTGGAAGAAGCTGCTGAAGCTGCCGTCTCTTACCAGCCAGCCCCACCAAGTGCTGGCCAGTGAGCCCATCCCCTAGCGGCTTGCAGCAGGTCTCCAGGATAGCGCTTAAGCCTACAGTGCACTTTCTCAGGTTCATGTAGATGCAAAAGCAGAGTTGGTTGTCCAGTTTGGGATCTCATGAAGAGAGGGATCCTTAGACAGCTCTTCTTCTCTGTTCATCCCAGCTCCATCCCACCTTTCCCCCAGCCTTACTATAGCTTATGCAGTTCCCTAGCCTATAACTAATCATCGAGAAGAATGTGGAGGAGGAAGAGGAGAGTGAGACTATAGGCTTGAGAAAGTGAGGGTGGAGCAAGGGAGGGTAGAACCATTTGGAACTGGTCTAAGGAGCTCTGACCAGGGGTGAGGTGGGGACCAAACATGTGGGGCCTGGTAGGTCTTCATAGTCACGAGAAGGCAGAGGTTCTGCTGTGGGTGGGGATGATCACCAGGGGCCAAGGAACCCCCTTCCCACCCCTTCTCTTGGCCTCAGATTCACTCCTGTCCCCCTCTCCTGACTTGGTGCTCACATGCACTTCACTAGGGTTTGTGACCAGGGTTTGGATGAGTTGAATTTGAGTGAATTGAGTTTGTATTTCCAGCACCCTGAAAAAAAAAAATTCATGTGTGAATTCTTTGTTTCTTTAATTACAAGTGAGTCGGAGAATTCTTTCTATATGTTAAAATCCATTGTATTAGTTGCATCCTTTTTCATGAATTGAATGAAATCTAACAGTTTAGTCCATTTGCATTATATTTATATTTAATATATATTATATTTTATATATCCCATATTTATTGTGATGTAAAAATGATTTTTACCACCTTATTTCCATTTACCATATTTAAATATATACCAATTTGTTTTCTTATTTTCTCCTCTTCTGCCTTCTGGAATGACTGCTTTTCTTAATTTCCTAATTGTATTTTGCTGGTCCTGCTTTGGAAGTTATATATTCTATTTTTTTAGTGGTTACCTTCAAATTTTTAACTTTAATTATTTTTTAAATTTTTGAATTAACAAAGTCTGTACTCAGTTGTTTCTGCTCTCCTCTTACATAATACACAGGTCTTGCAATGCTTTCTTTCTATTCCTTCTGACTCCCCTCAATCAAACGTCATTTTTATCTAATATTTTATTCTACTTTCTGCACCTTTTTCTTAAAAGCTGTCATATTTTTATGCAAGCTGGTTCTTGTTTGGATTTTACTGAATGTTTACCAGTGTCATTGCTTATTAAGGCTTCTTACTTCATGTTAGTTTCTTTGGGATTCAATTACTACTTACTGAAAACTGTCTTTTAAATGTTCCTTCAGTGCAAGTTAATGAGTTAAAGGTTCTCTTTCTTTGTTTGTCTGAAGATAGTTTTCCTCACTCTTAAACAGTAGTTTGGGTGGGGATAGAAATTTAGATTTAAAGTTACTTGGCACTTTGAAAAAATTATGTTTCTTTTGTCTTTGATTGCTGTTCTCAGCCTAAAGGATAATTCTCTGTGGTTGCTTTTAAAGTCTTCTCTTTGCCTTGTGTTTTGCAGTTTTACCATGATGTGTAAAACCAGGTATGGACTTGTTTTATTTATTTTGCTTAGAATGTGTCACCGTTCCTGAATCTACAGATTGCCTTTGATAAATTCCAGAAAATCCTCAGGTATTCTCTTTTTGAATATTGGCTCTCCTCATTCTCATTTTCTCTCTCTTTCTGGGTCCTCTATTAGACATGTTTGGATGTTATTCATGCTATCTTCATATCTCTTAACTTCTCTTTGATATTTTCCATTTCTTGATCTGAGTATTGCATGTTGTGTGATTTTCTCATATTTGCTTTACAGATCATTGATTTTCTGGTCAGCTGTAGCTGATTAGCTGAAACTTATCCCTTAGCTTTCAATTTCAGTTATGAAATTTTTATTCTAAACTTTTTATGCACTTCCTTTCATATTTGCCTGGATTCATTTTTCATAGTGTCTTAAATTTTTCTTATGTTTTGAACTCCTTCCTTTCTGACATTAATGATGCCAAATATTCTTCTTTTATAATCTACAAGATTGTCTAATTATGTGATGTTCTTGTGTTCTAATATTATTGTTAATTGTGTCTGCTTTAATTGTGACACCCTGTGTTAATTGTGACATACTAGAAAAAAAAAGATCATATGCAAATCATTTTAGATTATTTTCTATTTCAATAGTCCCTTTGGTACTTCTTTTGCTCCAGAGAAATGCTTGTGAATAGGTAATTTTAAAAGGTTGAGAAAGCATCCAGTTTTAGGAATAGAATTTTAGGAAGAAAATTGAGGTCTTTAGACCTCTTATTCAGTGTACCTAATTAGTTCCAAAAAGTGGCAAGTGTTTTTATTAATTCCATTACAGGGGTACTAGAATGAACTGAATCAGATCAACCTTTTGGAAAAAATCACTGCTCAGAAAGAGTGCCTATAAACTTTCCAACAGCTCACTGACTTGGGACTGGACCTCTTTTACATAAAAAAATGTATATTGTAGAGGGCCTAAAATCAAAGAAATATACTGATGACCTGAGTGGCAGCTACTTCATTATTTAATCTATCTGAAATTAATGTGAACAACTTCATGAGGTTTTCTGGCCTCAGGTGTTGTGGCAAAAATTGTTACCCTGCAAATGCTATGTTTCCCTTTTCTTCCTGCACATCCAGCCAGACTCCCTTCCCCAGTCTTTTTGCAATCATATATGATCATTTGACTAAGTACTTATGAAAGGAATGCAAAAAGAAGTGTTATGGGTTGAATCGTGTCCTCCCAAAAGACATGTTCAAGTCCTAATTCCCACTCCTGAGGATGTGACCCTATGTAGAAATGTGGTCTCTGAAGAGGTGATTGGGTAAGATGAGGCCAATCTGAATTAGGGTGGGCACTAATCAAATACAACTTGTGTCCTCATGAGAAGAGCCAGACACAGATAGACACAGGGGAGGAGGCCACTGAAGATGGAGGCAGAGATTGGAACAATGCAGCTATGACCGAGGAATGCTGATTAGTTCCACAGAGTGCCAAGTGTCAGCCCAAGAAGCTAGAAAAGGGAAGGAAAGATTCGCCCCTACAGGTGTCAGAGGGAGCATTGCCCTGCTGACACCTTGATTTTGTAATTCTAGCTTCCAGAACTGTGAGAGAATACATTTGTAACACTCTGCTATGGCAGCAATCCTAGGGAACTAAGATGGGAAGAATGTGTGTCACTTCCATGGCTGGCCTACAAAAGCTCTGCATTCATGCTTTGACCTGCTCTTTTCCTCTTCTGGCTGAAAAGGAGGCAAGCCCCAGGGCAACATTGGAAGCCACATGTTAAAGATGAAAGCTGCCTGCGTTCTTAAATGTGGAATTCAGTCAACTACCTGAACCGCCGTGGATGGTCCTATTTCGGTTGCATTAAAGCCATTCCCTGTTTGGGTCTGTTATGTTATCATAGCCTTGCCCACCTGCACTAATGCAGACTATCACAAGGATGCCAAGAATATTAGTGGCCCCATGAGACTCCTGTTCTTTTTCCTAGCGAGACATATGAAAGGTGTTCTAAGGTGTGTCAAGGGTCTGGGGAAAATTCCTTGCAGTGCCCTAGGGGTAGAGCCCAGGATCTGCACTCGCTCTCTCCATCATCCCTGGCAGCCGATCACCCACCAGCAGTGGCTCCAAACTGCTCCTAATATTGCAAATACCTGGTTATTCAAATTACTGGGCATCTGGAACTGGGCCACACGTCTCCCTGCCACACCTTACTGGAGCACTGAGCTTCATTTGAAGATTTTGGAGGAGAAAGAACATTATTTCCATAATAAAATAAACATTAATGGGTAGAATGTAAAACTGGATGAATTTCAAAGACCAAGCATCAGACTTCAAAGAGATTTCAAGCTTGCGTTTGCAGCTCTGGATCAAGCCCTCAGGCCTCCCTGGGGCACTCCTTATTGTGCTTTGGGTTGTCTGCGCTGTACTTTGTTTATTGTTATTCTTAGGGTTTTAGGTGTGCTCCAATAGCCAAATATTTTCTTCCAATACAACAAAGGCATCTCTTTCAAGGGTTGTCAAATATTATTAGAACATCGGATTATTATTGGCCTCCCTTCTCCCCCATCTACTCTGGCAAAAAAAAAAAAAAAAAAAAAAAAGAAGGAGAAAAAGATATTTACAATCCAAACATATAAACTCTGAAGTGGATTTTACATGAGAGTCTCCTAGCCAAGCCTGGAATGGACCAGACTCCCTTTCAACCTGTGGCCTCACTTTTCATGAAAGTGAGAGGACTCACACCCACCTAGATCCCATTCTAGGTCTTTGCCCTCAACCCAAGCAAGTTGTGAGCTTGTGCAGTGCAGCTGTGTGCCATCCAGCCATCTTGAACAGAGTGGCAGGCTTTGACCCTGTGCAAGCCTCATGTTTAAACCCCATGCTGGGCTTGCTTTTCCAAAGCTGCATGTCCTCTTCTGCTAGCCAGTGCTAATTTCTGTCAGCATCTACATGGGAAGATAGCAACCTTTCCAAAATCTGGCAGCGGTTTAGCAAAGAACTTCTGGTTTCCTGGGCATGGACCCGCTATCAACACCTTACTCCAGGCTCCTGATCTGCATTGTCCTGCTGCACCCAGGGTCCTGCCTAGTGGTGCTCCTTTGCATGGCTGGGCTTGTGTTTTCTTGACCTTCTGGGTGAAATAAACACTTCCAGGGTCTGACGGACTTCCAGAGAGACCAGAGCAAAGCCACTGGGGATGCTGGCCACGTGGGCACATGGCCTTGTTCAGTGCCCCAAAGACCCTGAGGCCTGAGGGGTGCCTGTGGCCAATATCTGAGGAGCTGGAACCAGATTATCCCAGGAGATTTGGAGGGGTGAGTACTCAACTTAGACAGGAGGCAAAATCTAGAAGGTAGGACAGAGGGTGACCAGGATCAGGGGCAGAAAGAGAGGGCAGGGTGGGAGAGTCTGCAGGGGCAGGGTCTTGAGAGGAAGGGAGAAGCTTGCTCAGTGGTAGGCCAGTCAGCCACCAGGGCCTGGCCCAAAGTCCCGAGCCATGAAGCAGCAATGTTTAAAAACAGGAATCTGCTAATTGGAGAAATAATTATTTTGAATAGGTAGTAAATATGGGGTGGGGGTGGGGGGAATCTCTAAAGTGAACTAAAGGATATAAAATAAAAAGTGGGCCTACTTCCTCCTTATTCTAAAACACCCAGCTCTTTTACTACTTTCATAGTCATGATTCTACAGTTTATGCATATGCAAGAATTAAATTTGTTTATTTGTTTAAACCTCTATACTTCTCAAATCGTACATGCTAGACACAACTTCCAGTTATACTAAGACTCTTTTCCTCCAAATTATCAAAATAACTTAAACTTTATTTTATATAGCAATAAATCCAGAGGTAGGTGGCTCCAGGGATATGTTCAAACCATATGTGGCTCCTTTGAGTCCTCTGGATAAGCTGGCTATGCCTTGCTTGACTCTGGCCACAGCCTTCTGGATATGCAAAATGCTCCACATGTCTGCTCACTTCCTGAGAGCACAGAGCAAAGCTGCAGACAGCACCATGGCCAGAGCTGTCAGATGACACTGTGGCCTGCAGGGTGGGCTGTGGCCAGTTTCAAGGAGCTGGGACCAAATCATCCAGCATTCAATTGCTGAGTGGGTCTTTTCCAGTTGTTTATCATCTTTGAATGAGCTGAGTTCTTCCTGGCAAGCTGTTCCAAGGAGGTATGGGTGGTGGATATTTTATTATTATTCTTATTTGCTATGGCCTCAATCTGAGTTAGAGCTTCATTCTTTAAAAGAGATTCATTCATTTATCCATGCATCAGGTACTTATTGAGCATTTGCTTGGGGCCTGGCATCGTTTCAGACCCTGGGCCGTGACCAGTACAGATGGGGGTGCCTGCCCTGCTGGAGGCTGGTGTCTAGTGGGAGTCTGCTGGGACAGACATCAATAACAAGTATACTGCAGTAACATTTAAAGAGCACAGGGCACTTCGAGACTCCCTGCCTACCACTGTCTAGCAAGTCACAGATGCCCTCTCAGAAGTGATGACAACTAAATTAGAATGCCCTGAAAGTCAAAGACAGGAGTAGGCATGGATCAGGGGCCCGGCTGAAGGAGCAGGCTGTGTGCTGTCTTGGTGATGGGAGGTGAGGGGCCACTGGCACATATGAGGTCCTTAAAGGGACCAGTGTCAGTAATGTTACCATAGGAGGGCAGACAGAATCCAAAAGAAAGCCTCAAGGCCTGGAGATTTATTGGGGAATATAGGTAGTTTGTGCCTTATGAAGAGCCAGAACAGTGGTTTCATTTATTGACTTTACCAAGTAAGAATGGCTCTCCATGAATTTGCTGTTCTTATATTTAATTTGGGCTTGAGCCTGATGGTCTTTAGCATATTATTCCTAATAATTGGCAAAGAGCATCCTGGGGTCCACTGCAGGTCCCTCCCCACCCACCTTAAGTAGACTACTGAGGACCTCTTAGAGCCTGAGCAGCCTCAACTATAGTGTAGGTTCAACCAGCATTCTCTTCATTCCTTATGATCCACCTCATTCTAAGAAGGATTTAAGCCAATTTACAAACCTGCAACCAGTTTAAGATAAGAAATCATGAGGAACAACTTGAGGCCAGTACCCCAGATACAAGACAGACAGTTTTGAGCACACTGGTAGAGCTGGGCTGCACATTTGGCTCTGAACCTCTTGGCAGCAAGTCTGAAGGGGAAAATAGATTTAGCCAGCTTGTGATACCACCCAACAAATATTCATTCAGGAAAGCTGTCTCTGGTAAAGTGTTTTTGGTATACATATCTAGTGCCCATCAGGCAAGTGGAACTTTTGAGGATATGGAGGCTCATTGGATTATACAAAAGCAACCATTGTGAGTCCTTGCTCCACCGGTTTTCCCTTGCACCACCGCTGCCAGCTCTGAGCTCGGCCTGCTGGTAACTAGTCCTCCCAGTCCACCCACTGGCCTGCAGGTTGGGACCACAGAGTTGCCCATCCTTCCACACTACAGAGAAGAGGCTGCAAAATGGACCTATCCTCTGAGACAAGAGATGCGGGAACTTTTACCTGGATTGTTTTTAGGCCCATATTCTTCAGCTATGAAAAGTAAAGTATGAACTTTAGGTTAGGTTCACCAAGAAACTTTATTAACCAACTTTGCTGGGCTCCCTTACTGCAGAAACATGGAATAACCCATGTAATATGCATAAGACAAAGCATTGAAGCAAACTTTATTAGACCAAACTTTCAGCAATTATTTAGATATTTAGTCTTGGATATTGCAGATAATCCAGATGAAAATATAATACTTTTTTTTCCCATGACTAAAGAATTTATTGATGGGACCTTACAAACTGGAGGAAAAATTCTTGTCCATGGAAGTGCCGGGATCTCCAGGAGTGCTGCCTTTGTTACTACATACCTTATAGAAACATTTGGAATGAAGTACAGAGATGCAACTGCTTAGGTTCAAGAAAGAAGATTTTGTATTAATACTAAAGCTGGATTCATCCATCAACTTTAGGAATATGAAGCCAGCTACCTAGCAAAATTCACAACACAGATGATGTCACCACTGCAGACAGAAAGGTTATTATCTGTCCATTCTAGTACCACAGGTAGTTTGAAGAGAACACATGAAGGTGATGATTTTGGAAACATGCAAGTGATGACTGCACAGAATGGCTGACTCAAGAACAATTTTATAGAAAATGTGAATTTCTATTTGGGAAAGGGAAAATACTAGAGACAATAATAATGTAAAATGGTAACAAAACAAGTAGTTTCTTTCCAACTATGTATTGCTACCAGACAGGTTTCTCTGAAACTTGTTCAGCAACATTTTAAGATGTTAAACTTCTGCAATAGATGGCACTGATGGTTTTACTCCTTTTTGTCTTTTTACTTTTATTTTTCACTTTGCAGATTTATTATAAACCAAGAATTTTGGACTTGCAAAGAGGTATTATTGCAATAATGCTCTTTTCATATTTGAAATTTATTTGTATGATATAAAGATATTACTTTAAACAAAAATGCAAATTAGAGGGGATTTGTTTATAAAACTTGGGTAATTTATAACAAAAGAATTTACTAAAGTTTGCTAAAAATTTCATTCTGTGTTATAGATATTACATTTAAAAATAATTTTACAGTTCAGTTTTACAGTGGAGCCTCTTACAGAAACATTAACAAAATGCAAGAATCTGCCACATTTCTTGTTTTTAATATACCTCAATACATTAATTGTCCTTTTATTTTCTAAACTCTTCTTGATCCTTCATTAATAGTCTTTAAATCATGTCCTAGTGAATTTTCCCTACTTTAACGTGATGCAGTTATTCTTTCTTTCCTGTTACCTTCCTAATTTGTTTATTCCATTTAAAAAGTTTAATGAACAAAGGAAGATATTTTACTTTATGGTATCAGATTCTCCCCAAAAAAGGATAGTTAGATATTTCAAATGACTTCCCTTTTAGCATAGCTTTTATCTGTTCGTTTGAGAACCTTTTTTTTTTCTGTTTCAGTTTATCTGAATTGGTTCTAAATAGAATATAATATACCAATGTAGCACTATTGTTTTTCTCCTAAGTGAAACTGAAAAAAGAAAACTGCTTTGTATTATTTTAAAAATAAAAAGATAAATCCTTATGACCTCCAAAAAACAAACAAACAAAAAAAGGAACCCTGATATCCCTGAACTCAGTACCTTTAGAATCTGAATTTTCAAGGCAATTAGTTTTTGTTTTGTTTGGTTTGGTTTGGTATGCTGTATGGCAGAGATCACACTTCATTCTTTTTCCATGTGTGTATCCCCTTATTGCAGAACCATTTGTTGAATTTTTTTGTTGTTGTTTGGTTGGTTTTCTTTTTTTTTAACTTTTAAAATTGTATAATATAACATATATACAAAGCAAAGAAAGAAAAAAGCAATAGTTTTCAAAGCACTCTTCAAGAAGTAGTTACAGAACAGATCCCAGGGTTTGTCATGGGCTACCATACTGTCTCTCAGATTTTCCTTCTAGCTGCTCCAGATATAGGAGGCTAAAAGGAATAAATATTTTTTTGATCATCACAATTGACTTTTTTTCTTTTATGTGAAAAATAACATATACAAAAAAGCAATAAATTTCAAAGCACAGCACTACACTTAGTTGGAGAAAAGATTTCAGAATTTGGTATGGGTTACAATTCCACAGTTTTAGATTTTTACTTCTAGCTGCTCTAAGATACTGGAGACTAAAAGAAATATCAATTTAATGATTCAGCAATCATATTCATTTGTTAAACCCTACCTTCTCTGTATAACTCGACCATCACTTTTGATCTTTCTGTCTCACTCTTTAGGGGTATTTGGGCTATGGCCATTCTAATTTTTTCATGTTGGAAGGGTCTGTCAGTAATATGGGGTAGGGAGATGGAACTAGCTGATGTTCTGGAGAGGCTGGCCCGTCCACATTTTAGTACTTATCCAGTCCAGTGACCCATCTGGAGGTTGTAGGTTTCTGGAAAGTTACTCTAGTGCATGGAATCTTTGTAGAATCTTATATATTGCTCTAGATGTTCTTTAGGATTGGCTGGAATAGTTTTGGTTAGGGTTTGGCAAGTTATGATAGGTAGCTGGTGTTAGAATGACCTCCGGAATAGCCTCTCAACTCTATTTGAACTTACTTAGCCACTGATACTTTATTAGTTACACTTCTTGTCCCCATTTTGGTCAGGATGGAATTGTTGATCCCATGGTACCAGGGCCAGACTCATCTCTGGGAATCATCGCTCATGTTGCCAGGGAGACTTTCACCCCTGGATTTCATGTCCCACGTAGAGGGGAGGGCAATGATTTCACTTACAGAGTTGGGCTTAGAGAGAGTGAGGCCATATCTGAGCAACAAAGGAAGTCCTCTAGGTGGAATTATTAGGCATACCTATAGGTAGGCTAAGCTTGTCTGCCACCTACATAAGCTTCACAAGAGTAAGCCTCAAAATCAAGGGCATGGCCTATTGATTTGGGTATCCCTAATGTTTGACACAGTATCAGGGGATTCCCTGATGGCAACGTTTAATCATTCCATATTCTTCCTCCCAACCTGCAAGGGATTTTGCCAAAACTTTCTGATTACCTGCTTAATATATTCTAGGATGTATCCAGGCATTACGTTAAGCCATGCAGGATTAAAGGCCCTCGTTCTTATTCTGGGCTCCCTGTGTTTCAGTTGTTCAGATGAGCTGTCCAGACAGGTTGAGTTAGATGATGTGTTACAGAAAATTTAGGTTCTAGACAAAATAAGCCTTTCTTCCTTTGGTCTCAAAGAGTAGGTGCGGTTCTAAAATATAGACAATTGTCTTCCTTATCCCTGAGTTTGAATTACTTTAATCCTGACCTGATCAGCTTTATTCTTATCTCTAAATACCAGGATATAGATCTATAAAACATCCTCTCAAAATCCAGAAATAATAATTACCACTCCAGACTCAATGTGTCTGCTATAAGAGCTTGCAGTCTATACTCCCTGTTTTCTTATAAACATTTTCTAAAGGAAACCATAAGCCATTTCTGGCTTATTTTGCTTCACCAAATATCCCACAGGTTCATTCACATCATGGCATGCCTCATGACTTTGTTCCTTTTTGAGCAGCACAGTTTATTCAATCATATTTATACACCATCGTTTGCCAATCTACTTCTCAGTCGGTGCATCCTTCAGCCTCTTGCATTCATTAGGCATCATGAATAAAGCCCAAAGTCCACAATCCATCAACACTCTCAAATTTAGACAATTTCATTGTTCCCAAGAGAAAGATAACCAATAAACGCACCCTCACTAGGAAATCTGTACCTCCCCTTAACTCTTGTCCCCGGCCCCATTATTTACTCCTGCTGTTGCTGTGGTACTGCTGGTGTTTGCACATTAATTTTATATCTTGCCACCTTGCTGAATTTGTTTATTAGCTCAAGTAAATTTATTGTAGATTTCTCAGGATTTCCCTAGTATCATGTCATCTGCAAATAATAAAAGTTTTACTTCTTCCTTTCCAATTTGGATGCCTTTTGTCTTGTCCTGCCTGATTGCTCTAGTTAGAACTTCTAGCACAGTGTTGAATAATAGCGGTAACAGAGGGCATTGCTGTCTCATTTCTGATCTCAGCGGGCAAGCTTTCAATCTCTCTCCATTGAGTACAATGCTGGCTATCAGTTTTTCATATATGCCCTTTATCATATTGAAGAAGTTACCTTTGATTCCTAGCTTTTGAAGTGTTTTTTTTTTAACCAGAAAAGGAGGTTGAATTTTGTCAAATGCTTTTTCAGCATCAATGGAGATGATCATGTGATTTTTCCCTTTCGATTTGTTAATGTGCTGTTATTATATTAATTGATTTTCTTGTGTTGAACCATCCTTGCATTCCTGATATAAACCCCATTTGGTCGTGGTGTATAATTCTTTTAATGTGTTGTTGGATTTGGTTTGCTAGTATTTTGTTGAGAATTTTAGCATCTTATGTTCATTAGGGAGACTAGCTTGTAGTTTTCCTTTCCTATAGCATCTTTACCCAGTTTTTGGTATTAAGATGTTATTGGCTTCATAAAATGAGTTAGGGAGTGTTCCATTTTCCTCAATTTTTGGCAAAAATTTGAGCAGGATTGGTGTTAGTTCTTTTTGAACTGTTTGATAAAATTCCCCTGTGAAGCCATCTGGCCCTAGGCTTTTCCTTGTATGAAGATTTTTGATGACTGATTGAATCTCTTTACTTGTGATTGGTTTGTTCAGATCTTCTATTTCTTCCTGAGTCAGTGTAGCTTGTTTGTATGTTTCCAGGAATTTGTCCATTTCAACTAAGTTGTCTAGTTTGTTGGCATATAGTTGTTCATAGTATCCTCTTTGATTTCTTCTATTTCTTCAGATTCTGTGGTAATGCACCCCTTCTCATTTCTGATTTTGTTTATTTGCATCCTCTCTCCTTTTTTGTTTGTCAGTATTGCCAATGGCCTGTCAATTTTATTGATTTTCTCAAAGAGCCAACTTTTGGTTTTATTGATTCTTTCTATTATTCTTTGTTCTCCCATTCATTTAACTCTGCTTTAATCTTTGTTATTTCTCTTCTTCTATTTGCTCTGGAGTTAGTTTGCTGTTCTTTCTCAAGTTCCTCCAGGTGAGCAGTTAAGTCCTTGGTTTTTGCTCTTCTTGTTTTTTAATATAGACATTTAAGACAATAAATTTCCCTCTCAGCTCAGCCTTTGCCACATCCCATGTGTTGTATTCTCATTTTCTTTTGTCTCCAGATAACTAATGATTTCTCTAGCAATTACTTCTCTGGCCCACTGGTTGTTTAAGAGTGTGTTATTTAATCTCCACAGATTTGTGAAAGTTCTCGTTCTTTGGTGGTTATTGATATCCAGCTTCATTCCATTGTGATCAGAGAAAGTGCTGTGAATAACTTCAATATTTTTACATTTATAAAGACCTGCTTTATGGCCCAGCATATGATCAATCCTATGTTGTTCTATGAAGACTAGAGAAGAATGTATATCCTGGTGTTTTGGGGTGTAATGACCTATATGTGTCTGTTTGGCTTAATTTATTTATCAAGTTGTTTAACTTATCTATTTCCTTGTTGATCTTCTTTCTGGTTGTTCTAACTATAGAGGAGAGTGGTATATTGAAGTTTCCTGCTATTATTATTGAAATATCTATCACTCCCTTCAGTTTTGCCAATGTATGTCTCATGTACTTTGGAGCTCCTTGATTGGGAACATAAACATTTATGATTGTTATTTCTTCTTAGTGAATTGCCCTTTTATTAATATATAGTGTTCTTTGTTTCTTATGCTTCTTTATATTCAAAGTCTATTTTGTCTGATATTAGTACAGCTACTCCTGCTTTCTTTTGGTTACAATTTCTGTGGAACATCTTTTTCCATCCTTTCACTTTCAATACACTTGTATCCTTGTGTCTCAGATAAGTCTCCTATAAGCAACGTATAACTAGATTATATTTCTTGTTGTGTGTGTATTCACCATCATGATCATTTCTTAGAACATTTGCATCAATTCAAAAAAAAATAAAAGAAAACAGAAAAAATTCATACATACCATACCCCTTACCCCTCCCTTTCATTGATCACTAGCATTTCAATCTACTAAATTTATTTTAACGTTTGCTCCCCCTATTATTTATTTATTTTTAATCCATATGTTTTACTTATCTGTCGATAATGTAGATAAAAGGAGCATCAGACATAAGGTTTTCACAATCACACAGTCACATTGTGAAAGCTATATCATTATACAATCATCCTCAAGAAGCATGGCTACTGGAACACAGATCTACATATTCAGACAGTTTCCTCCAGCTTCTCCATTACACCTTAATTAAAGAGGTGACATCTATATTATGCGTAAGAATAACCTCCAGGATAACCCTTCGACTCTGTTTGGAATCTCTCAGCCATTGACATTTTATTTTGTCTCATTTCACTCTTCCCCTTTTGATCAAGAAGGTTTTCTCAATCTTTTGATGCTGAGTCCCAGCTCATTCTAGGATTTCTGTCCCACGTTGCCAGGAAGGGCCACACCCCTCAGAGTCATGTCCCACATAGAGAGGAGGAGGGCAATGAGTTTGCTTGTCATGTTGGCTGAGAGAGAGAGGCCACATCTGAGCAACAAAAGAGGTTTTCTTGGGTGTGACTCTTAGGCCTAATTTTAAGTAGGCTTAGCCTATCCTTTGCAGGGTTACGTTTCATATGAACAAACCCCAAGATTGGAGGCTTAGCCTATTGCTTTGGTTGTCCCTACTGCTTATGAGAATATCAAGAATTCTCCACTTGGGGAAGTTGAATTTTCTCCCTTTCTCACCATTCCCCCAAGGGGACTTTGCAAATACTTTTTTATTCACTGTTCAAATCATTCTGGGGGTTATTGAGGCATCACTCTGGACAAACCTACAAAATCTCATGCCCTACTCAAGGTTCCATGTACTACAGTGTTTAATTAAGGTGTCCACATAAGTTATATTAGGAAATGTACTAGTCAAAATATAAATTTTGTACCAAGTAAGCATTTCTTGCTTTAGTCTCACACATAAGTTAAAGTTTTAAAATATTAATTACCGTCTATTTTCAGCACCTTGCAGTATTGACATTCCTTTGTTCTTCCTCATGCAAAAACATGTTTAAATTTGTACATTTAGTCACTATCATTATACAGTCTAGGCATTCCTAGATTATACCATCTCAGTCTTTATAGTCTATCTTTCCTTCTGATTTCATTTGTGCCTCGAGGCCTCCTCCCTCTATCATTCTTACATTCAGCTTCATTCAGTGTTCTAACAATATTGTATTACAGTTAGGTAGTATTATGCTATCCATTTCTGAATATTTACAATCAGTCCTGTTGCACAATCTATATCCCTTCAGCTCCAGTTACCCAATATCTACCCTATTTCTATCTCCTGATGGTCTCTGTTACCAACTAAAATGTTCCAAGTTCATTCACTAATATCGTTTCATATCAGTGAGACCATACAGTATTTGTTAGATTATATTTCTTAATCCATTCTGCCAATCTGTATCTTTTAATTGGTAAGTTTAGTCTGTTAACATTCAAAGTTATTACTGAAAAGGCATTTCTTGAATCCACCATCTTATCTTTTTAAATTTTATTTGTCAGAGCCATATATTCTTTTCCCTCTATCTCTTTTTATTCTCTAAGTTACCCTTACTGGTACTCTTTAATTCTGTGCCCTCCTCTGACATCCCTCCCTGTCTTTTTTTTTTCAACTGGCAGAATTCCCTTTAGTATTTCTTGTAGGGCCAGTCTCTTATTGACAAAGTCTTTCAGGATTTGTTTGTCTGTGAAAATTTTAATCTCTCCCTCAACATTTGAAGGACAATTTGGCTGGGCACAGAATTCTTGGCTGGAGTCTTTCTCTTTCAGGATCTTAAATATATCATACCACTGCCTTCTCGCCTCCATAGTACCAGTTGAGTAGTCTGAATTCAGTCTTATATGATTACCCTTTTATGTAGTAGATTTTTTTTCTCTTGCCACTTTCAGGATTTTCTGCTTCTCTTCAATGTTTGACAGATTAGTATTGTGCCTTGGGGGAGACCTATTTGGATTTATTCTATTTGGAGTTTGTTGAGCTTCTTTGACTTGCATATTTATGTCCTTCATAAGGGTTGGGAAGTTTTCCTCCATTATATCCTCAACTAATCTTCCCAGCCCTTTACTCTTCTCTTCTCCTTCTGGAACAGTGATGATTCTTATATTTGCATGCTTTGTTTTTTCCATCATTTCCCTAAGATCCAATTTAATTTTTTTCATCTTTTTTACCATTTGCTATTTTAAATATTCAAAATCAGTTGTCTTGTCCTCTATTCTACTTATTCTTTCTTCTGCCCCTTCAAATCTGCTGTTGTGTGTCTCTAGTATACTTTTTATTTGGTCTACAGCATCTTTAGTCTCTGTGATATTTGTTATTTTTCTATTTATTCTTTCAAATTCCTCTTTATGCTCGTCTAGTGTCTTCTTGATCTTCCTTATGTCATTAACCATCCCATTTATTTTATTTAGTAGAGTCATGTGAATATCTTTGATTAGTTTTTCCCATGTCTGTGTCTCTGTGTTTAATTTGATCTGTAGACTGGGCTATATCTGTCTGCATCATGATATACTTAGTGATAGTCTGCTATCTTCACAGCATGTAAATATCTTGATTGGTTTACTTTGGAAGTTGATTTCCTGCAGTAGTAAAGCCTTGTATTTGGGGGATGGGTGTGGAGCAGGATGCAGGGCACAGGGCAGGGAACAACAGTGTGGTGATGTGTTGCAGTGCAGGTATAGGCACAGGTTGGGAATGCTATGCTGGTGCCTGTGAGCATGGGTGCCCAGCGGTGAGGTGGATGTGGCTGTGTGGGTACATGGGTATTGGGGATAGGGCCCTGGTGTGTGTTGGTCTAGGACACGTGGCCCTTTCAACACATGCACAGAGCTCAGGGCAGTGGGTTGGCATTGTGCCTGTGTGGGCTGGGGGTGGATGTGGCCCAGCTGCACAGGTCAGCGCTAAGACAATTAGTTTTTGAAAAGCCACAATAGAAGACATTTTGAACAGATTTCATAGGCAAAAATGAAGTGTCAGGGCCTGGTCAGGGGTCCTGCTCTGGTCCATTCTTCCAGCCAGGCCAGCTCAACCAGCATCAAGGAGTCTAACTACCCTATGAGGCACAGCTGTATATCAAATACAAACACAGGGACTGTGTATATATTTTGAATCAGCTAGCTCACCCCCTTTCAAAATTGTGGAGGATTTTGCTTGCAAAAAATTAAGACTAGTCAGTCCATCAGAGAACTTTAAATATATGTTATTCAGATTCATACTGTGAAACCAGGACTCTTTGTGCCTAGTTGAGAGTCTCTACAGACTGCACATGGCCTTTCGTATCCCCTAGTAACAGAAGAGGCTCTGAGGGGAGATGCTGGACCTGAAAGACTTGAGCAGAAACTGAGAAAATAGCTGCCAATTCTTTTTTTCTTGTGCTGTCGATGAGGGAGAGGGGAAGGGAGGTCTTGGAGATCATGAAGGACATCGAGGGAAGAGGGTCAAAATGGGAAAAAGAATCAAATCATACTGAGAAGCCAGAGAAAAGCTTCCATTAAATATAGCCAAAATACTCTCCCAGAAATTGGAAAACACCACTCTCATGTATAAAATTATGGTCAGGTCCCAGGGCAAGGCCATGTTTCTTTCTTTGCACTGGTCCTCTGCTCACTTTGGCATGTTCTTGTCCTGACTGTGCCACTGACACCTGGCTTAGCTGATCTTTCAAAGCCAAGCATTGATTTATTTCCCACTCTACCCTTTGTTATCAAAAAATAAAAAGAGAGACACTCTCACCCTGAAAACTTTGCCTCCTTGAACTATTTTACTCCCTTGGTGAGCTCTCTCTGCTTCTTAGTGATTGCTTGGAAGGGCCTGGTTCAGGTAGGCACTTTTAAATTAACAGTGTGTACTCAGAATCATGGTGAAGGAGCCTCATCTGGGATGTAGCTGCCCCAGCCAGCAGGGAGTGACTAGTCTTGTCTGAGAACATGCATTAATCCTTTATCATTCCTGCAGCAACTTGATTCTATTTTTCAAAGGTATTATCTTCAATATTTTCTCCCCAGATTATCTGGAAAACTTTCAAACATGCAGAAAAAATAGAAAGAACAGTAAATGAAACCTGTATGTCCTCAACCTAGATTTGAAATGTTGTCACATTTGTTCTCTCTGTCTCTGTCTCTGTGGTCTTTCTGTCACACACACACACACATACACACTTATGTATCATAAATTCATCGTGTTTCCCATTTAATTCATCAATTATCATCATTTTTTTCTGATGATCAGATTGTCCTAAATTTCTCCAGTGGGAGCCCTTTCAGCTGGTTCCTGAATCCTTTCAATGTGACTCACTAGAATTTGGCCATGTTGTTTTCCAGAAGAAGCTGTCCCATGCTCCCCTTTTGCATTCTCTGCCCCAGATTTGAAATCAGCCTTTCTCCACAGAGCCTTGGTTTCTTTTGGTGGGGGGTGGCATTTAGAAACCAAAATCTGGGTGATGAGTGTGCTAATTGATAATGTTGTGTTATCACTTCTAGGCCATTTCAATGACCAAAGATAAAAGACATATTTTCAAGATAATCATGAGTTGTATAGGGCTTTTCCTGCTTTCTTTTATTTTATATTTTGATCTCTTTTCTCTAACAGAGAAAATCTTGTTTTCTAAGAAGATTAATGTATTTATTTATTTATTTGTTTCATCCTATAATAAAAGTAGAAGAGTTTTAGAATTATGATACCAATACTATTACTAACAATAAACTTGTAAGTAAAGTTTCAGATTTCTTTGACAATCTTTTTGGCCTTAGAAAATATCCTGTTATAGATAACAGGCAGCAATAAAGTAACTTGAATTTAGTCAAAGAATCAAAACTTCTTAAAATCAAAAGTTAGTTGAGGGCAGAATCAAAACTTCTTAAAATCAAAAGTTAGTTGAGGGCAGTGTGGTTGCTCAGTGACAGAATTCTTGCCTGCCATGCTGGAGGCCTAGGTTCAATTCCCGGAGCCTACCCATGCCAAAAAAAAAAAAAAAAAAAGATTAATTGAAATAATTATTTTCTTTGTGTGTGGTTATTTTATCAATTTGATATATATTTGAGTTTATTTGATACTGTTCGAATTCAGTTATAGGGCTTTTAAATCTATTTTGATTTAATTTCATTTTTTGATTATGTAAAACATTTGCACATTCAAAAATCAAAATTATATAAGGATCACTTCCATCCCTACTGTTCTTCTGTTGCTACCCACTCATTCATTTTGAGCTTATACTTCCTGTGTTTCTTTTTGTAAAATGAAGCAAATACACTATTTCTATTTACTGGTGGACTTGCCCATTGAACTCTCTCCATTCCTGATCCCTAAAGAATTACAAGTGCATTGTAAGGAATTTACAAAATGCATAAAAACAACCAAACAGCCTCCCAAAACTGTGGACACATGTTGTTTGATAAATTTTTGTTAATTAAATGTGCCAAATTAGATATTTGTGTGATTGTATTTAGATTTCGTTCACTTGGATTTTCTTTAGTTTTTTTTTTGTTTTTAATCCATTACATACCTTGCTATTTTGATTTATGTGACTTAATTATTATTTCTATTTTAGCAAAGACATTTCCTCTCTGTATTCAGTATTTCCTTACAAAGATGACGCCCCAGAGAATAGAATACAGGAAATCACTAGGCACTTTTTTTTTTTAGTCTATCTAACAGAAAGGAGGCTTAAATTGTACTAGTAACACAAGGAAAGACCTAAAGCTTGGCCCCTGCCCCTGTTCCCGTGAGGAGGTGCTCATCCAAATTCACCAGGATGTATCTGACAGCTGAGTCCCTAGAGGAGGCAAGGCTCTTTGAAAGCATGCTGTCTTTCAGTAGCATCTCTGCTTTGCCGTTAACCTAGCCAAGTGGTGTACAGTTGCAATCAGTCATACTTCTCAGGCTATATGAGACAATCCAACTGGGCTTGTGCAAGGGATGGGTATGTTTAAAGGAACAGAAAAGGACACTTGGGCCAGGGCTCACCTTTGAAAACTACACATCACATTTATATGGCGCTCTGCTTTATGGAAGTGTTTTCACATGTATTATTTCAGCTGGTGACTACAGCCCCTCTGGAAAGCAGGACAAGGAGGTATTATGCCTTTTTTCAAAGATGAGGACATTGAAAGATAAAATGACTAACTCAGAGAGGCCTGATCAAACAGCCACCAAGCTGAGGCCCAAGTAAAGGCTTTCTAGGCCAGATTCATGATGTTCCTGTCAGACTTCAAGTATGGGTCAGGGATGGACAAAGATTATAGACTCACTTTAAGCCAGAGTCATACATACAACCAAGCATCCTGATTATAAATAGTCAGTGTTTTAGTTATCTATTGCTGCTTAACAAATTGCCCCAAAATATAATGGATTGAAAATACAAATATGTATTTTCTCATGTTTCTGTGAGTTAGAAGTCTGAAGGCATTTAGGTGGGGATCTGGGACTCAGATCTATCCTAAGGCTGCATTTGGGCTGTCAGCCAGGGCTGTCATCAACTCAAGACTGGACTGGAGGAGGCTTCTGAGATTACTCATATGACTGACTGTTGCTGGGATTTAGGGTCTCAGTCTCACTGAGTTCCTTGGCCAAAGACATGAGTTCCTTGCCAGGTGGGCCTCTCCATAGGGCTGTTCAAATATGGGAGGTGACTTCACCTAGTGTAAAAGCTTTGAGAGAGAGAGAGAAAGGTAAAGGAAAGAGGGTGAGGAAGTGGGAGAGAGAGAGAGAAAGAGGACAGAAGCCAGAGTTTTTTGGTAACCTAACCTTGAAAGTGACAATCTACTGCTTTTGCTGTCTTCTCTCTTTTAGAAGCAAATAATTAGGCCCGCCCCATAGTCAAAGGGAGGACATTACACAAGGGTGTGAATGTCAGGAGGTGGAGCTCATTAAGAGCCATTTTAGAAGCTTCTTAATACACTCAGTGATTTACCTGAGGATTTATTTTAGCTCAGCCCTCGTGGGGATGTTTTTCAGAATTTCACCAATTCAATAGAATCCTTTTCAAAGAGAATCTAAAATATTATTGTCATTAGAAGATACAGCTTACTTTCCATTATCCAAAAGACACAAAAGTGATTTATTATAGGGTTACTGTTATGGTTGAATCTAAGTTTTCTTTCATTGGCAAGAAATCCAATGGAAGGAGAAACTTAATGGCTGCTATGTAAAAGATGAATAATTTCCATTAGGACCCCAGGGATCTTTAGAGAAAGGTTAGATGAGATCTAAATGCATCTTTCAAGAGAATAAATTTGGTGAATCTGTTGGGATGGACCCTGTCCAAGGCTCACAGACAGGTATGGGAAATGAGGCTCTTAGGATAAAACTCCCATGAGAGCAGCAACAGATGGGACAGTGGACCAGTCCCTTTCCTGAAGGGGAAACATGGTGTTGGTAGCAGATGCTGTAAAGTGGCCCCCCTCAGCCATCCAGAGGAATGCTTTATACCCTGTGGAAGAGGTATGAGAGAGGAAGGTAAAGAACTTTAACTTTGGGATCCCAGGACATTGATGACATGGAGCAGTCTTGGCATTGGGAAGCTTGCCTTGCTTCTACCCCAGTGATCCACCATTGCCCAAGCCCTTAGGCATCATAGGAGCTTGGAGGCAGAAAGGGGCACCCATCCACACTGCTCTGTCCCCAAAAGTGATGATCTGTTTCAGTGCCAGCAGCAGCAGAGGCAATAAGGGTGTGGTCTGGGATTTATCATGTCTGAGCAGCCAGAGCTGGTCCTTTAGTTGTGAGGGAGCACAACTAGGATGAGTGGCTTTATAAGAGTTAAGGGGTCCTGAGGGTGAGGCTTAGGCTTCCTACTAATCTGGACAGTTGTGTATTCTAGGATTGTTTTTAGACTGTTGCCTTTAGATATTTATTTTAGTGTTGAATTATAAGTGATTGGTGAATTTATATTAAATTTTAACTCTAAAGCAGAGCACCATAGTTACATTGGAGGTTTTTAGATGCACATTGCAAGTGTTTATTTATCAGAACCCAATTACCATAGTCTGGTAGCTGGCAGACATGGTTTGTAGTGCCAACACTGTCAACAGTTTACCCGGAAGTTTAGGATAAATTCTTTATCTTCTCTGCACCTCAGTATCCTCATCAATAGAGTAAGGAGGTTGTTGTTTTTGTTTTGTTCTGTTCTGTTTTTTTTGAAGTAGAAGGTCCTTTTGAGAGTTACTAAAATGGAGCCTTCTTGAGGACATGAACTATATCTTCCTCATCTCTTGATCTCCTGTCCCCAGCCCAGTGTCTAACACATGGTTGGTATCCAACGTAATATTTGTCATATGGCTTCTGAGTGCTTCTAAAGAAAATGAACCAAAAACCTTGCCCTCTATTGGGAAAGCTAATGGCTCTCTAGCCCCATGATAAGAACAGCCACTTCAGAGCTACTCACAGAAGCAAAAACCTTCCACATTTTTTATGCTGGGATGTTTTCAATTGCAAGTAACAATAAAACTCCAACTCAAGCTGGTTTATGATATAAAGAGAATTTATGGGATCTTGAAGGACTCAAAAGTTTAAAGGCTTCAGGTACAGTTTGATCTGGCTCCATTTCTGTGGTTTTCTTTGCTCTGCTTTCCACTGTGATTGACTTCACCCTCAGGCAGGTTTCCCTCATGGTCACAAAATGGTTTCTTGCAGATCCAGGCATGAAAAGCATGCTTCCTCTGATAACTATGTAACAAGAATCCTAATTCTGATTAGGTAATCTCTGAACCAATTACTGTGGCCAGATTATTTTAGACTAATCGAGGTCCATCCCAGAAGCTGGGGCTGAGGTGAGTTCACCCCAAACCATCAGGCTCCAACACAGTGAGGAGGGTGGACTAGATGTTGTGGAGACAATGCCCCCTACAATTAGTTAACAAATATCATGCCTTCAAAATGTTCATAGCTATCTAAATAGTACAAACTCCAACCAGCTGTAAGTCCAGGCTGTCTGCTAATATTCCTCCTATGTCAGGTCAGAATATAGCTCCTCACTATCAAATAAAGTGGATTAAATGATGTTACCCATCCCAATTTTATTGCTCAGGGTTTTCAACTTTGAACAATGGAATCTATTATGACAAGATTAAATGGAAAAGGAATTTATTTAAGGACTTAAGATAGCTTAAAGAATTTCAAAAGGAACTGAGGAGATAAACTCTACAACCTCAAACCAGGAATAATACTCAGTAGCATACTGAGGGCTGGTCTGAGAAAAACACTGCTACCACTGCCACCTAATTTCAGAAGCACTAGGAGGCTGGACACCTGAAGCACTGCCATTAAACGCCTCTGCCTTCAAGCTTGCCAGTGATCACCCCAGGGCCTCATGTTGCTCACATCTGTGTCTGAATTTCCCATGGGTGCATCTGACTGGTGGTACTTAAGTCATATGCCTACCCTCCAGATGCAAGGGAGTCTGAGGATGTGAGTTTTCTGGATTCTGTCTTGGAAATGTAGATCTCATGATATGGGACGTTATCTAAGATGTAGGGAGAATGTTCAAAATATATTGGGCAGTCTCAAATGGCAGTCCCCTATGTTAGTCTGTAATTTTGGTAAAAGAACAAGATAAGTACACTAAATCCCTTTAGTTGGAAAAGGAAAGAACGGTAAATAAAATATTTCATCTCCTGGTGGATGAAAATAGTGTTCTTGTCCTGGCAATGAGGTTAGTTTCTTGGTCAATAATCAGGTGACTCTCAACTTCATGTTCTGGAAGGATTCCTCCATGGCTCCTGGTTTTACCCTCTGAAGGGGAGAGAATCAGAATCTGTCTTGTACGTTGTTCTTCATGAAAGAGATGCCAGGGACAATATCCCTTTCTGGGTGTGTGTAGCTTTAGCAGATGTCTGGCTGTTGGTGGAAGTTTCAGAATTTGGCAATAGTCTTAGAGATTGACCACTCCCTGGTTTTGTTGGTCAAACTGGGGCATCTTTTACAACAGAGCTTTTTAAAAATTTAGTAGGCTTTTTAACATGTTTGTTTTCAATCAGCTTCATTGGCTGGCTTTCAAGCTTAGAACTTCCCTAGGCTGAGGCCTCAAGCATAGGATCTCTACTTCCGGCAACTGGCCTCTATACCCTAGATATCCTCCTAGCCCCAAGGTTTTCAGCCCTAACTGTGCATTAGAATAACCTGGGGCAATTCCAGTGGCAGCATAGTTTTTCAGCCTCTTCAGATCTCTCTTAAAATGGAGCAATTAGATAGCAAAATCTGAGGGAAGACTTTTCCAGCGGAAGTAGGTGATAAGATTACTCCCTGGACTCCCAAATACAGCAAGTAGAGACCCACCAATGGGCACAAGCCTTGAATAGAGTGGCACTTCTGCAGGAGAAAGCAGAGGGAAGGGACAGCAGCAGTGTCTGGGGGACCCAAAAAACAGGAGAACCCTAAAAGGATCAACAGAGCAGGGACCTGACGTGAGGAGAGGAGCTGAAACTGGAGCCCTGTGCTTTCCAGGACTGGGTACACGCAAAAGGCCAAATGTAAGAAAGTCTAAAGGAACAGTCCAGCCTCTATGAGCTCCCTAAACTGACCTGTCAGATTTCTTTCTAAGGACAGGGTCCTACCCTGAGAAGAACCACTTCCACCCCACCCCTAACTTGTATTCACTGCTCTGGTAATCAGTGCCTTCTTCAGTTCTGGTCCCTGGCAATTTCTTTTAATTCTTATGCATTTAACTCCATATTTGAAAGAAAATTATATTTTACCCACCATTTTGTGTGTTTACAACTTACCTGATTTCTTATCTTGTCCTAATATGTTTTATAGACTCTGCCATTTTAATTTTGGTTTCTACTTTGACCTAAGAGTTGTTTAGAATAGTTTAATACTTTACATGTGACTAGGAGATTTTTATGAGTTTGCTTCTATTTTTCTATTTTATTTCTAATTTTCTAGCAATAGAATTTATTGATTATTGGGTTTAGATCAATTTCATCTATTAAAGCTGCCAGGGCTGAAAGGATGAGTTAAATTATCCTGATACTATGGTGTTTTTATTTTATTTTATTGATTCCTTTGGTTATATGTAAAATGTTTTGTTGCTATGTCATTTTGTACATAAAGGATTTAAAGTCACAACCTCATTTATTTTATTGGAAAAGTTATGGGTTTACAGAACAATCGTGCATAAAATATAGGATTCCCATATAACACTTCACCAACAACACCTTGCCCTGCTACAATTGATGATAGCACATTTTTATAATTATACTGCTAAAGGGCATGGTTTAACTTAAGATCCACTAAGTGTAGTTCCAAGGATCTTTTAAAAAATGTTATCCTGTTGCCATATAATCAATCTAACATTTCCCCTTTTAATCATATTCAGATACACGTTTCAGTGCTGTTCTTGCATACACAGTGTTGTGTCATTATTACCATCCATTATGAAAACATTGCCATCATTCCAAATAGGAACCCTGCACATTTTAAGCCTTAACTTCCTGTTCCCCATCCCCACCTAGTCCCTGGTTTTCTATATTCTAGACTCTGACTCTATGAGTTTGTTTATTCTAATTGTTTCAAAACAGTAAGAGCATACTTTATGTCTGGCTTATTTCACCAAAGATGATGTCTTTAAAGTTCATCCATGTTGTATATATTAGGGCTTCATTCCCTTTTTACAACTAATATGCCATTACACATATATATCATGTTTTATTTATCCATTTATCAATTGAGGGATACTGGGGTTGCTTCCATCTTTTAGCCATTGTGAAAAACTGCTGCTGTGGACATTGGTGTACAACTATCTGCCTAATCGCTCTGGCAAGAACTTCCAGTACAATGTTGAAAAACAGTGGTGACGGGGCAACTTTGTCTTGTTCCTGATCTCAGAGGGAAAGCTTTCAGTCTTTCATTGTTAAGTAGGAAGTTATCTGTAGGCTTTTCATATATGTCCTTTATCATGCTGAGGAAATTTACTTTTATTGCTATTTTTCTAACTATTTTTTCTTCGTTCTGTCAATGCGGTGTATTGCGTTAATTGATTTTCTTATGTTGAAATAACTTTCCATACCAGGGATAAATTCCACTTGGTATGTATAATTATTTTAATGAGCTGTTGAATTTGGTTTGCTAGTATACTGTTGAGGGTTTTTACATCTATAGTCATACTGGTCTGTAGTTTCCTTTTTTTGCGGTATCTTTATCTGCTTTTGTAGGAGGGTGATGTTGGCCTCATAGAATGAGTTAGGGAGTGTTCCCTCTCTTAAATTTTTTGGAAGAGTTTGGGGAAAATTTGAGTTAAGACTTCTTGGAATGTTTAGTAGAATTCCCGTGAAGCCATCTGGTTCTGGGCTTTTCTTTGTGGGGAGATTTTTGATTACTGATTCAGTCTCTTTGCCAGTAATTGGTTTGTTGAGATCTTCTATTTCTTCTTGATTATCAGTTTCATTCAGGTTATGTAACTTATTGGCGTAAATTTTTCATGGTATCCTCTTACAGTACTTTTTACTTCAATGGGGTTGGTAGTTGTGTCTCCCATTTCATTTCTGATTTTTGTTATTTGTATCCTCTCTCTTTTTATCTTTAGCAGTCTAGCTAAAGGTTTGCTGATGTTTCTATCTTTTTTAAAAAGGCAACTTTTAGTTTTGTTGATTCCCTGTATTGTTTTCTGTTTCATTTGTCTCTGCTCTAATCTTTGTTATTTCCTTCCTTCTGCTTGCTTTGGATTAGTTTACTCTTCTCTTCTTAGTTCTTTCAGTTTTGAGGTTAGGTCTCTAATCTGAAGTCCTTCTTTTTTACTGTAAGCATTTAGGGCCATAAATTTTTGGTTTTGTTGATTCTCTGTATTGTTTCCTATTTCATTTATCTCTGCTCTAATCTTTATTTCCTTCCTTTGCTTGCTTTGGATTTAGTTTGCTCTTCTTTTCTGAGTTCTTCCAGTTTTGAGGTTAGGTCTCTAATTTGAAGTCTTTCTTCCTTTTTAATGTAAGCATTTAGGGCTATAAATTTCCCTCTCAGATCTGCCTTTTTCTGCATCCCCTGAGTTTTGGTATGTTGTATTTTCATTTTCATTCACCTCAAGATATCTCCTAATTTCACTTCTGAGTTCTTCTTTAACCCATTGGCTGTTTAAGAGTATGTTATTTAATTTCCACATATTTGTGAATTTTCCATTTCTTCCTCAGTTATTGATTTTTAGCTTCATTCTGTTGTGGTTGGAGAATATACATTATATTATTTCAGTATTTTTAAATTTATTGATGCTTGTTTTGTCGCCCAACATATGGTCTATCCTGGAGAATGATCCATGTGCACTTAGAAGAATGTATACTCTGTTTTTTTTGGGTGCAGTGTTCTTTATATGTCTATTAGGTCTAATTAGTTTAGTATCCTTCAAATCTGTTAGTATTTGCTTCACATATTTTAGGATTCTTCTGTTAGATGCATATATTTATAATTTTTACATCCTTTGACCCTAACCTACTTGTATCTTTGACTTTAAGGTGAGTTTCTTACAGACAGCATATGGTTGATTCATGCTTTTTAAAATATATTCTGCCAATCTCTGCCTTTTGTTTTGGAGAGTTTAATCCATTTACATTTAAAGCCACTCCTGGTAATATAGGACTTTCTTCTGGCATTTTGCTATTTAGTGTTTGTAAGACTTTACCTTTTTTGCCCCTCACTTACATTAAAGCCTACTTTTCTATTTATTTGTTTTTCTGTGTTGTACCATATTGCGTGCCTTCTCTTTTCTATCTATATTTTAAATTTATTTTCCTTGCAGCTAGCATGGGGTTGAAATTTAACACCCTAAATATGAAATAATCATATTTGGTTTGATACCAACTTAACTCCAATATACTTTGTATAAATAAATTCATATGTACTTTTAATTCATATATACTTTTCCTATACCTCTTTGTCCCCCACCATTTTTTGTACTTGTTGCCATTTACGTTTTTGTACATTGTATGTCCAAAAACCTAGATTTATCATTACTTTTTTTTTCATTTGAGATTTAGTACCTATTGGAAAGAAGAATTGAAGTTATCTACTAAACCTTATAATATAATAATAATGACTTTCATAATTACCGAGTTGGTTGCTTTTACTACGTCTTTATTTCTTTATGCTGCTTTGAATGGCTGTCTAGTGTCCTTTCCTTTCGGTCTGAAGCACTCCCATTAGCATCGCTAGTGGGACTAGTATAACTAGTATAGTGGTGATGATCTCCCTCAGGTTTTGTTTATTTGAGAATGTCTTAATGTCTCCCTCATTTTTTTTGAAAGAGAGTCTCACCAGATATAAAATTATGGTCTGGCAGTTGTTTTCCTTCAGCTCTTTAAGTATTTCAACCCACTGCCTTCTTGCCTCTGTGGTTTCTGATGAGAAATCAGCACTCATTCTAATTGGGACTCCCTTCTTTGTAACATGTTGCTTTTTTTCTTGCAGCTTTCAGAATTTCTCCTTATACTTTGTATTTGATCGTGTAATATATAATGAGGTGTATTTTTCTTCATGGCTATCTTGTTTGGTGTTCTCTGAGCTTCTTGGATGTGCATATTCATGTCTTTTGCTAAGTTTCGGAAGTTCTCTGTCATTATTTCTTGAACTTTTCTTTCTGCTCCTTTCTCTCTCTCTTCTACCTCTGGGACTCCTATAATGTGTGTATTGGTACTCTTGGTGGTCTCCTATTGCTGTTATAGGCTATTTTTGCTTTTAATAAGTTTTTCTTTCTGCCTGACTCATTTCAAGTCACCTGTCATAAAGTTCACTGATTCCACCATCTCAAATCATCTCCTGAAACCCTCCTTTTTCATTTCACTTATTATGGTCTTCAACTCCAGTTTGGTTCCTTTAAAAAATTTCTACCTCTACCTAGACTTTCATATTGTTCGTTTGTTGTTTTCCTGGTAACCCAATTTTTTTTCTCTGTACTTTCCTTCATCTCCTTGAGCATTTTAAAGGTCACTTTTTAAAGGCTTTGTTCAGTATCTCCATATTCTTGACTCTCTTTTCACTGGTGTTTTCAGTATTTTCATCCTCTTCCTTTAGATGGGCCATCATTTCCTGTTTCTAAGTTTGTTTCATACTCTTTTGTTGTACACTGTACATTTTATTGTTTTAAAGTGTTAACTCTGCAATTTACTTCCTGGGATGTCTGTTTCTTGGTTTTGTAACCAGCTGCTGACAAGACAGAGATTTTCTTGAGCTTTAGCCCTCCTATCAGGAAGGTCTAGTGAGGTAAATGCAGTGTTCAGGGTTTTCCTTGTCTTCCTGGACTTCTGTATTGTCCTGGGTTTTATATTTTAGTTATTTTGGAGTTCCCTTGTTTATGGGAGTTTGGTTGTCCGCTCTGTTTCCCAGGAGCAAGACCTCCCTCTCCCGAATATTTGACCCTGGCAGGCCTTTGTCCCAGACTGTCTGCCTCTATAGTTTTTTAAATACTCCTTTCATTGTCTCATGCTACTTTTGCCTGGAGGTCAAATTCTGGGAGGAGGGTCATCTCAGAGATGACTTTCCCAAGTCAGTCTTTCTCAGCTGAAACAGAACCAGGAACCCATGAAGGGGGTGCAAACTTCCTCCAAAGTGCCCTGGGGAGGGTATCAGGAAGGGCTCCAAAAGCATCTCCAACTGCTTACTAAAGCTGAGCTTTTATGGCCTGCCCAGCAAATGCTGCCCTTCAGCCAATGTCTCCTGCATCCCTGAGGAATTGCTGCATCCTTAAATCTCCACTGCCTCTGACCTTATCTGAGCAGGATTGAAATAATGGCTGCTGCTGCCTTTGTCATGATGGAGTCGAAACAGTGACTGCTGCCACCTTTGGCCCAGGGCACGTTGAAACAATAACTGCCCTTAGAGCCAGGACCCAGCAGTTCAAATTCGCTAACCAAAAGCCATGCCCAGTGTCAACCATGCCCACTCCTGTTTTGGGGGAAGAGGATTTTTGCATCTCTTTCTGTCACCAGCAGCTAATGAGGACTGGACCCCACAGTGGCCTGCCATGAGAGTGGGGGTTAGGGGCTGGTAGGCACTGCACAGAGAAAGCAATTTACAGTTTTTTTAACAGTAATTTGTCAGCCTCTTCCTTCTGTTCTTCCTTGATGCTATACAGTGTATAGCATCCCTGTATAGCATGCTATACACTGGCTTCTGGAGTTTCAAAAAAAAACTGTTTCAGGTGCTTCCTGCCTGTTTTGGTGGGGTGACTGAGTCTTGGAGCGCCCTACTTCACCATTTTTCCCCCAAGTCCATACCCTCATTTTGAATCATGCCCTTTATCATTAGAAATTGCCCCCTTTGGTCTCCTTTAATGTTTTCTGCCTTGATTCTACATTTTCTTGTGTTAAGGTTAAAAACTCTGCTTCTTTTTATTAGCATTATATCAGCAGGTCTGTCTAGCCTTTTATTTTTAGTTTTTTTCCCATGGATTTCTTTAAAAAATGTTTATTCTAGTAACAAATATACAATCTAAAATTTCTTCCTTTTAACCATATTCAATATATAATTCAGTGCTGTTAATTACATTCATGGTATTGTGTTACCATCACCACCAGCCTTTTATTTTTATTATTTCTGGTTCAATTTGTTTTAGATATTGTTCAACTGTAGAGTATACAGTTAGGGTAGTAGTTTTACCCTAACTGGGAGTCTATTTCTAGGTGAATAATCTATTGATACTTATCTTTATAACAGATATATTTCATATTAATTCTGTCATCTTCTGTTTCTGTGTTTTAACTCTATTTTTCTCTTCTTTAATAGAAATAATGTCTTTTTTCTTTGTATTCCTATATGATGTTAAGTTTCCCTTCTAGTAATTTGGAGGGTTTATAAATATGTTTTCCATTTTCCTATCAATTACCTTTGTCATGTTTTATAGTATTTTAACCTATATCATGTTAACAATTTTAGTCATTGCCAATATCTGTCAAATTCTCCTTTCACAATGGCTTCTTCTTTCAGCTTCCTTCTTTTAACTGTCAGTGTGTGGTCTTTATATTCTTATTTTATTTTTTACTCATTTTGGTGGTTCACTTTTCAGCTACAAATAGTACACTGAAATCAGTGTTTTTGTGCTTTATCCATCATAGGCTATAAATTATAAAAGAGGAATTGGCAAACATGAAGTCCTTCCCAAGTTTCCTTCCCTCTACCTCCCACTGCTGTTTGTTTTATTGTTGAACTTTATGACATTTGCCTCCATTTCTCCTCAGTCATGAGGGCCCCACACACATAGGACAAACCATGACTTAGTGGGTTACAAACGTGACATGTGTAAGGCTCACTTGGTGTGCCAACATCCCGTCACCTGGTGCAACCCTTCCCTTCCCCTGGCCCCAACCACAGGCAAGAAGCACACAGGAGGTCCAGGGCAAGGCCCAGGAATCTGCATGTTTAAACAAGCCCTTCAAGGGAGGGTGTGACATTCCTGTCTATGGCTTCATCGGAAGTATCGTTAGAGGGCACATTTCCACCAACTGTCTCCTCAGAGTATTCTAGGCCTTCTCTATCAAGCTCCTCACAACTCTTCCAGAATCTTCCCCTTATCATTTAAAAAGCAATTCCAACATGTTTGGTATGTGCAAACTGGAGCAGCACCCCACTTCTCCAAAATCTGTTCTAGTTTGCAAGCTGCCAGAATGCGATATACCAGAAAAGGAATGGTTTTTTAAAATGGGAATTTATTAAGTTACAAGTTTACAGTTCTAAGGCTGTGAAAATGTCCGCATTAAGGCAAGAATATGAAAATGTCCAAATTAAAGAATCCACAGAAAGATATCTTGGTTCAAGAAGGCTGATGATGTTCAGGGTTTCTTACAGCTGGAAGGGCACGTGGCAAAGTCTGTTAGCTTTCTCTCCTGGCTTCTTGTTTCTTGAAACTTCCCCAGGGGCATTTTCCTCCTTCATCTCCTAAGATCTCTGGCTGCATGGGTTCGGGTTGCTCTTTCTGAAATGGTTCTCTCTTAAAGGGCTTCAGTAAGCAACCCCACCTTTAATGGATGGAGACGCATCTCCATGGAAACCATCTAATCAAAAGTTATCACCCACAATTGGGTGGGTCACGTCTCCATGGGAACATTCAAAAGCTCCCACCCAGCAATGTTAAATGTGGATTAAAGGACACAGCTTTTCTGGGCTACACCACCAGATTCAAACTAGCACATTTCATCTCTAATGAAGGACTCCAATAAGAGGATTAAGGCCCACCTGGAGAACACCTCAACTGAAATCACCTCATCGAAAGATCCCACCCACAATACGTCTACACCACTGGAATAGATTAGCTTCAAGAACATGATCTTTTCTGGGGTACATACAGCTTCAAACCATCACAGTGTTTTTCCAGTATAATGAGAAAAGCAACTTGCACACAACCTCCAGAGACAGCCTAATCTGGTGGCTCAGCTGTAGGCTCTAGTGTGAAACTACCAGAGTTCATCTTGGTCAGTTTCTCAAACCCTTCAAGCCAAAGTGTAAATAGGAGGAAGGGAGTTCTACCATTCCCAGGAGAATACTGTTAAAATTAAATGAGATAATACATGTACTGTGATTGGACAGTGCCAGATACATACTAAGCCCTTATTATCCTCATCACCCAAAGGAATGGCTATTTAAGTACATTTCCAATAGTTAGAAAAAATACTGGCAGTTTTCAGACTCTTGAAAAGCCTATTTGCCTCAAGGATTAGTTACTTCTTAGGCGCATCCAAAATCTTTTATCTCATTGTCCATCTCTTCCCTTTCTGTATGCTCTTTGGAGCTACTGTGGTTCATTTTCAAGAAAAATATCAAGGTCAGATGCAGGGAATTGAAAAAAAGTTCTAGTATTTTTGTTGGAACTGTTAGCATTCCATGAAAGCTTTCCCCTGGTTTAATTGCCAGAGCCTTACGTGACTATTGAGGTTTTGCAGAACAATGTGGGGCTATCTAGGGGAGATACATAGGAAACACAGGCCTCTTTTCTGCTATGTGACCTTGATTTTGGCATCCAAATCTGTGTTCCCATTACTTTCCCTCACAACCAGGAGAGCAATGATACCTGCTCCATGTTCTGCTCCCAGCTCATGTTAAGTATGAATGGAATGTCTGGAAAGTAGGAAAAGCCATCATTACTCTCACCAATGGTTGTTTACAAAGAGCCTCCCTCCTTTATCCCAGCTAGAAGGCAAGATGCTAGAGCTGGAGAAGCTTGGTGATTGGGAAAAGAGTTAGTCACTGCTCTAGAAGTTACATTTTGAAGTATGGGAAAAACAGGTAAACATGCCAGTGTTAACCAGCAGAATTATTAACATCTCCCTTTCTAAGGCTACTAAGTCTGCACCTGGCTCTTGTTTCCTTGCCTTTCTGACTTTTCACCCACTCGTTCCATCAGTTCTCTCTCCTCCTCTGTCTACTTTTGTATATTTGCTCTCTCTCCAATAGCCACATCTCTCTTCTACAAATGTGTTCAGTTCTCCATCCTTCACAGACCTGTTGACTTGTCCCATTCCTGTCCTTCATTGGCGTCCACACAGTTCTTCCATGCTGCACAGTTTTTTATCTGCTCACACTTTCCTCCGTTCTTTGTGATCTTGCTTCCTTACCTACCCGGTGACTTATGATCAATTAAGAGTGACCCTCAATTACCAAACCTACTGGGTGTTTTTCATCCAGTCTCCTCTGCTGCATTTTTAGTTACTGACCAGCCCTTTCTTCTTAGACCCCATCTCCTTTGGTTTCTGCATCTGTGCACTGTCCTGATTCCTCCCCCACCCTCCTTTTATTATCTCCAACTATTTTCCTCTTAAGATTACATAAATGTTAACAACCTTTCCCAAAATTTTGTATTGGTCTTTCTCTTGCTACACTCTGCCCCTTGGTGATCTCAGCCTCTTTCATGCTGCCAGTTTAGGCCAATAGGTTAAGAGGTATTTCTAATTTCCAAATTTATAGAACCCATCTCCCATTTTCAAATGCTTGTATGGATGTTGAGTTTGTGGTGTCAAACTCAGTATGTCCTAAAAACACCTCAACCCTACAGACCGGTTTCTCTGCTGGTCTAGGCCAAACCTGTAACTCCATTCTCTTTCACCTTGTACCTTTAATCAGGTACTGGGAGCAACTGACAATTCCATCCCAAAGCCTCCTGCTTGCTCTTTCTTTCTACTGGCACTGACTGGTCAGACTTTTGTGTCTGGCCTAGACCATATCAGGAGTCTCTTACTGGGTCTGTTTGCCTCCAATATCTCCATCCGCCTATTCTGCATCCCACTTCTAGATTGATCTTCTTAAAGTCTTACTGTGGTCCTGTTACACATCTGTTCCTAAGTCTTATTACCAACTAAATCAAGCTTAATTGATTAGTGGGTCATTTAAGGCCTTCACTGTCTGTTCCTATCTTTTCTCTGGCTAACTCCTCAGATTAACCAAACTGCTTCCTTATTATTCCCCAATTTACTCCCTTACTCATAGTTTTTCATTCATGAAGCATCTGTTTTAGATGCTAAGAATATAAGTGATAAACAAGATAAAATCCCTGTATTTATATTCTAGTAGGTTTCAGATTGTGTATTGCTTAGTGGATTTTTTGAAGTAAAGTCATTAACCTAAAGAGACTTCCTTGCATTTTCGACTCCCTTCCATTCCCATTTTCAAATGTACTGTATTAGTTAACCTTTTGCTGGATAAAAAACAACCACAAAATTTCAGTGGTGTAAATCAACAAGTGTTTACTTCTTACATGAATGTAGTAAGGTGGGGAAGCTCTGTCAGGTTGAGGATTAATCAGCTTTGATCTACATGTTTCATTCTGGGGTCCAGGTTGGAGGGGATGTAGCAACGTGGTGCCCATCATTCTCTTACTGAAGGTCATAAACTCCCAGCGTAGTGAATAGAAATTTATGAAGTTTCTTACAGTGTAGGTTCAGAACTGGCACACTCTCTCCATTGGTCAAAGCAAGTCACAAGCTCAGGCCCAAAATCAGTGTGTGTGGGGGTGCAGCATTATTCTCCTATGAAGGTGAGGGGAGGAGTAATATAATCTGCCACACCTACAATCCTTAAAGAACAAGCTTAAAAACCTTCTTCTTATTAACTTTTTTATGGCTATAGAGATTACGGAATACATTCATTACTTTTTATACTCTTTTTAGAGCTCATACTGTACCAATTCACCTAAAATACGAGAACCTCGGAACCACCTACTCCAGTTACCATATCTGTCTGCTACAGTTGTCATACGTTAACATCAACCTAAATAATAAATTCCCCAAAGTACAATTTTTTTTTGACTTTTTAAAAAGAGAATTTATTAAGTTGCAAGTTTACAATTCTAAGGCCATGAAAATGTTCAAGTTAAGGCAAGGCTATAAAAATGTCCAAACTAAGGCATCCAGGAAACGATACCTTGGTTCAAGAAGGCCAATGATGTTCAGGGTTTCTCTGTCAACTGGAAAGACACATGGCAACATCTGCTAGCTTTCTCTCCAGCTTTCTTCAATTGCTTCTCTGTGGGTGTTTTCTTTATGCATCTCCAAAGGAATCTGACTGTGAGGGCTCTGTTGGTTCTGTAGCTTTTTTTCAAAATGGCTCCCTCTTAAAGGGCTCCAGTAAGTAACCTCACCTTGAATGGGTAAGTCATATCTCCATGGACACAATAAAAAAATCCCACCCAGCAATATTCAATGAGGATTAAAGGACATGGCTTTTCTGGGGTACATAATACCTTCAAACTAGTGTACCTTCTCTTTAAGGTCAAGAACAAAACAGGATACCCACTGTCACTAATATAATTCAACATTTTATTGGGAAGTTTTAGCTAGAGCAATTAGGCAAGAAAAAGAACTAAAAAGCATCATTTGGAAAGGAAGAAGTAAAATGTTCCCTATTTAAAGATGATAGATAGATAGAAAATCATGAAAAATCCACAGCAAAGCTACTAGAGCTTAAATGAATTCAGCGAAGTGGCAAAGACCTAGATCAATATGCAAAAATCAGTTGTGGTTCTATACACAAGTAATGAACACTCTGAACAGAAAAATTTCATTTATAGTAGAAACTAAAATAATCAAATATCTAGCAATAAATTTAACCAGGGATGTAAAGAATTGTGCATGGAAAACTACAAAACATTACTGAAAGAAATCAAAGAAGACCTAAATAAATGGAAGGGCATTCTGTGTTCATGGATTGTAATACTAAATATTGTTGACATGTCAATTCTACCTAAAGTGACTTACAGATTCAATGCAATCCCAATTGAAATTCCAACAGCCTTCTTTGCAGAAACATTAAAGTCAATCATCAAATATTTTAGAAGGTTAAGAGGCCCCAAATAGCCCCAAACATCCTGAAAAAGGGGAATGAGTTTGGAGTACTCACACGTCCAATTTTGAAACTTATGACAAACTACAGTAATCAAAATAGCATGATACTAACATAAAAAAGACACATAGACAAATGGCATTAAATTGAGATTTTAGAAATAAGCCCTCACAACTATGACCAAATGATTATTATTGTTATTTCTTTTTTGCATGGGCAGGCACCGGGAATCGAATCCAGGTCTCCGGCATGGCAGGCGAGAACTCTGCCACTGAGCTACCATGGTCTGCCCTGATTTTTTTTAATTTTAATATTTTTATTGCAAAACTTAACAAAAATATACAAACATTCTTGACATGCAAACCTTCCATACGTGGTATACAATCAATGGCTCACAATATCATTACATAGTCATGTATTCAACACCATGATAATTTTTTTGAACATTTGAATCACTCCAGCAAAAGAAATAAAAAAGAAAAAAGGAAAAAAACCTCATATATACCATGCCTGGTACCCCTCCCTCTCATTGTCCACTAGTATTTCAATCTACCGATTTATTTTAACATTTGTTCCCCCTATTATTTATTTCTTATCAATATTTTTTACTCATCTGTCCATCCCCTAGATAAAAGGAGCATCAGACACAAGGTTTTCACAATCACACAGTCACATTGTAAATGTTTTATCTTCATACCAAAGTACAATATTTTAATTTTGCTTTAAATAATCCTATGCATTTTTATAAAAATAAGAAGAAAAATACACATGTATTAGTATAATATTTTTACCCTTTCCAGTCCTCTTCACTCTTTTCTGAAGATCTGGTTTTCCATCTTGCATCATTTCCTTTCAGCCTGAAGAACTTTCTTTAGTATTTGTTGTAGTCCAGGTCTACTGACAACAAATTCTCTCAGTTTTGTTTAATATTTTTAATCTGAAAGTATCTTAATTTTGACTTTCCTCTTGAAAGATATTTGAGTTGAATGTAAAATTCAATGTTGATAGGGTTTTCTCTTTCAGTTTTTAAAGATGTCATTTTACTTTTTCTGCCTCCTTTTTCCCCTCTGGTCTCTACTTTTCTTCACTCTATGACCTTATTGTCCATGTCAGGAATCCCCTTTCTTCAAACTCCCTCTTTCTCACAGGAGATGCTTACTTTGTTTAGAGACCCATTCTCATGTTTGATATCAAGAGCCTTATTGTTTTAAATTACACTTGTCACTGATAACATTGGAAAATACTGGGAAGAAAGGGGCCTGACTGACATCATGATTCAGTAGGCACCAGAGAAAACAGTATTTCTGTTTCAGATGATATGCCTGTTGTGCTGGTTTGAAATGAAGTATGTACCCTAGAAAAGCCATGTTTAATCCTAATCCCATTTTGTAAAGGCAGCCATTTCTTCTAATCCCTATTCAGTATTGAATGCCTGAAACTGTAATTAGATCATCTCCCTGAAGATGTGATTTAATCAAAAGTGGTTGTTAAACTGGATTAGTTAGAGGCGTGTCTCCACCCATTTGGGTGGGCCTTGATTAGTTACTAGAGTCCTATAAAAGTCCTATAAAAGAGGAAACATTTTGGAGAACGAGAGATTCGGAGAGAGCAGAGAATGCTGTAGCACCACGAAGCAGAGTCTACCAGCCAGCTACCTTTGGAGATGAAGATGGAAAACACCTCCCGGGGAGCTTCATGAAACCTGAAGCCAGGAGAGAAAGCTAGCAGATGATGCCGTGTTCACCATGTGCCCTTCCAGATGAGAAAGAAACCGTGAACTTCATCGACCTTCTTGAATCAAGGTATCTTTTTCTGGATGCCTTAAATTGGACATTTCTGTAGATTTGTTTTAATTGGGACATTTTCTCGGCCTTAGAACCGTAAACTAGCAACTTATTAAATTCCCCTTTTAAAAAGTCATTCTGTTTCTGGTATATTGCATTCCTGCAGCTAGCAAACTAGAACACATTTCATATCCAGAGTAATTGAAGAGATTCAACTACTAGAATTAATAAGATAACTTTTAAGGATAGTCAGATACAAAATAAGTTTACAAAATTAATACCTTTTCTTTCTGCTAACGCTAAAAAATTGGAGGTTAAAAAGTTTTAAATAAATTCACATACAGAAAAAAAATAAAATATTTAGGAATAAATTTAACAGGAATGTTCAGGATTCTTATGAATAAAGTTGTAAAATATTACTGAAGAACATGAAGCTAAGCGTGAATCAATGGAGGAGTATTTCATGGTCTTAAATGGGAAGATTTAATTCATTAAATAGTCATTTTAAATTATTAATGAAATTTCAATGGAATGTTCACTTTTTGGAACTAAATAAAATCATTACATAGTTCATATGTAAGAGTAAATGTCTAAACATCAGTGGAAGAGAAGTTTGAAATTAGGTTAATGAATATATGGAAACTTAATATATATATATAAGTGATATTTTAAGCTAGAAAAGATAGCTTATTTAATGAACAGAGCTGGGTAGGATGCTATCCATTAGGAAGGAAACAAACCTAGAAGCTAATTTGCATCAAATAGAGAAACAAATTCCATATGGCTTAAAAGGTAATGTTAAAATATTAAATAATAAAAATTCAAGAAGAAAGCTTAAGACTACTATTTATATTGCCGTTGCAGTAACTTCTTAATAATAAAGGAAATACAGAAGCAATAAATGAGAGGGAAAAATGCACCCTATAAAAGGCATGCAATATGAATAATATGATATGAATCTATATATATGTGTATATATACATATTTGACTACATCCAACTTAAAATAATTGTATAACAAAAGACAGACTGATGGAGTCCAAGATCAAATAACACACTAAGGAAAATATTTATAGTATGCATAGTAATATGGAAATCCCTTCTACAAAGAGAAATCCTACTAATTGAAATAACCCAATAGATAAAATGTCCAAAGAAGATCAGTGGCAGACATGGCCACCGGTTCTCCAAAATGTCATGCCATGAATTAGTGTTATTTCTGGGAAACAGCTATCCAAAAAGGGACTCCATTTCCCAGATCCCCTGGCTTCTGTGATATCACGTGACTAAGTTCTCACCAATAGAAGTGATGTGAAGATGGGAGGAGCCAACATCCCTGAATCACCTCATGGACAGCTGCCCACCAAACACCCTGATTCCTGAAATTGTGGACTTTCTTTTTAACTATAGCTAGCAATAACCTAATAAATATCATATATGAACATAAAATTCACAGGAGAGGATATTCCAGTAACCAAGGAACATATGAACATGTTTAACCTCCCAAGCAGCCAGGAAAATGCAAATTAAAACAAAATATATGATGTGAAGAAGTCATTGCTATGCAAATTAAAACAGCAATAATATCTAGAATCAGTTAGGTTGCAAGGAAATAGACATCGCTAGTGGGGGCGCAAAATGGCACAATCTTTGGGGGAAGTGATCTGATAATATTTATTAAAATGGAAGAAATATATTTATTTTACATATGATGTATATGTGCTATGTATGTATGTGTGTTTGTAGGGACTGTTTAAACAGAATATAATTAAACCTCTAGGCCTAATTTCCACTTTCAGGAAATTCTAGAAGTAGATGGAAAAGTTAAGTTATATCATGGGGGAAAATAATAGAGAAATCCTGATTGTGGTATATTCTACAAGATAACATGATTAGACCAATGTCTTTTAAGAAAAAGTGGTAGAACTCTTCTACACTAAAATAATATATAAAAACCAAATGCATATACTCGCCAGGATATATTTAAAAATCCTTCAACTCAAAAACAAAAAGAAAAGCTATCCAATTAAAAAATGGGCCAAGGATTTGAATAGCTATTTCTCCAAAGAAGATATACTGATGACCAAGAGCACAAGAAAAGATGCTCAACATCACTAGCCATTAGGGACATGCAAATCAAAACCATGATGACATGCCATTATACACTCCCTTGAATGTCTACTATTTAAAAAGAGAAACAGAAAATTACTAGTGTTGGAGAAGATGTGGAGAAATAGGAACACTCATTCATTGCTGGTGGGAATGTAAAATGGTGCAGCCATTGTGGAAGTCAGTTTGGAGTTTCCTCAGAAAGTTAGGTATAGAATTACCATATGATCTGGCAATTCTATTTCTAGGGATATACCCAAAAGAATTGAAAGCAAGGACTCCAACAGATATTTGCACACTAATGTTCATAGCGACATCATTCACAATTGCCAAAAGATGGAAGCAACACAAGTGTCCATCAGCTGATGAATGTATAAACAAAATGTGGTCTATACACTAAAAAGGAATATTATTCAGCCATAAAAGGGAATGGTGTTATGATACCAGCAACAACATGGATAAACTTAGAAGGATATCATGTTGTGTGAAATAAGTCAGACAAATAATATATGATCATCAATGATAGGAAATAATTATAGAATAAGCAAACTCATAGAGTCAGAATCTAGAATATAGGTTTCCAGGGGGTGGGGTGGGGATAGGGAATAGAGAGTTATGACTTAAAGTATACAAAGTTTCTAATTGGGTTGATGGAAAAGTTTTGGTGATGGTTGGTGGTGATGGTAGCACAACATTGCATATGAAATTAACAGTACCGTATTATATATTTGAGTGTGGTTAAAAGGGGAAATTTTAGTTTGTATGTATGTTACTAGGATAAATTTTTTTTAATTCCATGGAATAACACAACACAGTGTCCCCAAAGTTAAACTATAGACTATCATTAACAGTACAATTATAAAAATGTGCATTCATCAGTTATACCAAAGGTGCTACACCAATACAAGGTGTTAATGATAGGGTGGTATATGAAAATCCTGTATGTTAAGCATGATTGATCTATAAACTCACAACTTCTCTAAACAAACAAACAACAATCCAAATGCAATACATTAACCTAAATTATATCCTGGTTAGGAAGAAAAATCTATAGAGGATAATCTTAGGACAATTGTAGGAAATTTGAACATGGACTGAATATTAGTTGATATTATAAAATTATATTTAATTATTTTAGTGTGACAATGGTATGTGGCTATGTTTTTTTAGACAGGCATGCTAAAATATTTAAAGGTAAATTGTCAAGGGGTACAGTAAACATGTAAATATATATTCTTATAAAAAGAAATAAGGCATACACATATATTCCATCTATGGGAACCTATACCACAAAATGAAGGTACTAACACATAAGAATGTACATGTTACATAGTTACAAGGATGTTTTTACCTCATTGTTTATAGTGGCAAAAAAGTAGAAATAAATGAACTGTCCATTGGTAGAAGGGGAAATTATGGTGTATCCATGCCATGGAATATTGTGCAGTAGCTAAAAAGCATGAGTTAGATATGTCTATTGACTTGTATACCCAAGACATGTTGCCATGTTAAAAATAACTGTGGGATAAAAGTTTGGTATGAATCCATTTTATGTATAAAAACAAATTATACCCTATTCAAACTCAATTCTCTTCACTCTCCCCCTCCTCTTTCTCTTTCCCACCTTTCTCTTTCTCTTTCTCTCTCTGTAGAAGAAAAGTGTCAGAAAAATAAAACATCAGCCTGTGAATATTAATTGCCTCAAAAAGGTAAGGGGAGATTAACTTTTTTTCTTTATATATCTGTATATTGTTTCATTTATTACAATTAGTGTGACTATTGAATTAAAAAAAAAAACGATAGGAGACAAAGTTTGGCCTGCCTATGACATCCCTTCCTATTTTCCAACACTGTTGTGGATTTATTCTTCTTTAAAAGAATCATTTCTTATTATTTCCACGAGTTTGAGGAGAGGGGAAATTAGTATTTGTTCAGTCCATTAGCTTAAACTGGAAGTCCCTTCTAGTTTCGGCCCAAATTCCCTTCTTATACTCATGCAATTTCTTCTACCTGGACTCTCATCTGCACATAGTTTCTAGCTAGAAATCGTGGATCTGGGAGAATTCATGAAACCACTCAAAGTTTTAGCAGGGAGGTGTGCTATGCCCTCCTGGACTTGGTTTGTTTGGTTAGGAAACAATGAACTGCGACTGGTGCTTATCTTAAAAATTCCTCCATTCTCTTAAAAGAACTGCATTTAGTGGAACAGAATTTCCAGCTGGCCTGGTAAGTCACATGCTCTCTGTTGGGGATCCACAAGGAATCTTTGTTCTTTCGTCAGCAGCACAGACCAGGAGCCTTCTGAGGCCATTAGCCTCCTTTCTGGTTGACACCGGCTGCCTCCATGTAAGTTATAGGGGCTAATTTACAGCAAGCAGTGAGATGGAGGCCCATCCCAGTGATAACCTGCTGTCTGTCAGTCCAGTGCCCACCCTGCTGTCCTTGTGGTGGGGATTCTACATTCAGACTCCCTCGTCACAGGCTCCCTGTTAGATTCTGCCAGTAGGAGGCATCTGGAGAGACCGTAAGGTGGGAGTAGGGTAAATGGACAACCTTCCTGTTTTCTGGCTCCTATCAGCCTTGTTCTAGCAGCAGCAGCAGTCAGAAGGCTCCAGCCTCCAACTTCATCACTGTGCCTGGTATCAGCAGCTGGTGCCAACAGCAGCTGCGCCATATTCCCTTTCTAAGAGACCAATAGGTGGTCCGTGCTCCCTTGCCTGCTTGAGCTTCCAGTCCCACCAAAAAGCTGAGTGCCCACTAGATTGTGCAAGCATCTACCAGACTGAAGCTCACCTTGGATCTGAGGGTTGGCCCTGTGAACTCCCTCCTTAGAGGTCTAAGCACTAGCTGTGCAAAACTCCCTGAGAGGTGATCATCGGCCACACAGCACTTTATTCTCGAGAATCTGAGCACCAGGTATGCTGAGGTTCCCCCAGAGATTTAAACACATAGGTAGATAATGCCACCACTTCCCTTTTATTCTCCCAGCCCTGGTGATGCTAGTTGCTTCCTGCTGAGGTTACTTAGCAACCGCCTAATGTTCCTTCAGCCTCCAATGTCTGTTTAACCAATTCTCTGTATTGAATACCTAATGTGCTTTCACTTTTCATGCCTCAACCTGGACCAATAGCGTATTTAGGGTACCAGAAGGCAGGGGATCCCTGGTAACAGACCTCCAGAGATAAGAGATACTGGATGGCTTCTGTCTTTGGTCTTGACCCAATGCTGAGCTCCTTGCCAGTAAAACATTGGGGTGCTAGTGATACATGGTATACAGTGGCATCATGATTAATTAATAATCACCTGTGGTTAGTTGCAATAAAGTGCCTAATGAAGTCCTAATTGAGAAACCAGATCATTACCGCATGACTCTGATGATAATAGTCATGATTTCAAGGACAGAGGCATGGGATGGCTATTTCTGACTACACTGGAGAACTTACTGAAAAAAAAAGGAAGAGTTCATGCTTCTAAACCCTTTGCTCGGCATTCTTGTTAGAACAGCACACTTGGATATAGTACCTATTGTCTACAAAATCTAAAGATGCTCAAAGTATAGGCATATCTCAGAGATATTGCCAGTTCAGTCACACAAATGTTTGGTTTTCCAGTACATATATGGGCTATGTTTATACTACACTGTAGTCTATTAGGTGTGCAATAGCATTATGTCTTTAAAAATGTGCATACCTTAATTAAAATGTGACACAGGGACACAAAATGAGCACATGGTGTTGAAAAATGGCGCCGATAGACTTGCTCAACCCAAAGTTACCACAAACTTTCAGTTTGTAAAAAATGTGATATCTGCAAAGTGCAATAAAATGAGGTATGACTGTATTATGCCTCTCGTAGTTGTAGAGGTGCAAGGTGCACCAACTTGGGGTTGATATTCTGACATGCGTTAGAGGACTGGAGCCCTGGAAACTAAAGAGCTGTGTGGATGGACCTCCCGGAATGGGCCCAAGTGTGAGGATATCTGTGCCTGATGTATGGATTCTCTGTGGATGGCATTGACAAGAAGCTCCTAATATCATATAAGATGACCCCCGTGGATGTCCATAAACTTTTATCCTCAACCCAACATGGACCCATATGCACAGCAGCCGTGGTGATGATGATGGAAGCTGAATATGAGTTCATCACATGGACTTCCCACCATCGAGGTTAACCTGGCTATTGCCATGGCTCGTGCCCTTGATGTGTCATCATTCTTGAAAGGCACCAGCATGAAGGTGATTATGTTGGATCCTTTCTGGTATGGGGGGAGGGGTGAAATTATTTATATCTCCTGGAATAGACCCTTACCCTGGATGTGATTTGTCTTCTCTACATGAACTCCTTCTGCCACATTAACATCCATGGACTTGTGGGATATTTCATTCACTGTCATGGTTTGCCATACAACTTTGCTTTTGGCTAAAGAACTCATTTCACAGTAAAAGAAATGCAACAGTAGGCTCACTTCTGTAGAATTCACTGAGTGTCGTGGCCTGAACTATGGACCTCAGAAAAACTTGTTCTTAAAGTTAATCTATCCCTGTGGGTACGAACCCATTGTGAGGAAAACCCTTTAATGAGGTTACTTCAGTTAAGGTGTGTCCCAAATGAATCAGGATGGGCCTTAATCCTATTACTGAAAGCCTATAGGGAAAGCCACAATGAGAAAGAAAGCCATCAGGAGCAGCCAGAAGCTGGAAATCAATGGAATGGAGAAGCCAGGAGAGGCCACCAAGTACACTGCCATGGGACAGAAAAGCCAAGGACCAAAGGTCACTGGCAGCTGGCCCCAGAATGCCACAGCCTTGAGGGAGAAAGCATTGTCTTAATGACACCTCGAGTTTGGACTTTTCCTGGACTCAAAACCATGAGCTAATAAATTCCCATTGTTTAAGCCACCCATTGCATGTATTTGCTTTAGCGGCAGGAAAACTAAAGCACTCATCTTATTATGTACCCCATCACCTAAAAGCATCTAGCTTGGTAGAATGCTGAATGACACTCTGATGGCACAGTTATCATGTCAGTTGTGAGACAACACCTAAAAATGCTGGAACTCTATTCTCCAGTATGTGGTGAGTAATGCTTGGCTCTGTTTTCCCATAACAGAATGCAAAGGTCTGCAAATCAAGGCGTGAAAGTGGAATTGGCTCCTCTTACTCTTAACTTGCAGAATTTTTGCTTTCCATCCCAGGAACTTTGGGCTTAGAGTATTTCTTCCCCAGGGGATACATGGTTCCACTGAATTGGAAGGTAACACTGCTCACTGGCCACCTAGGGCTTTCAGGCCAGTGAACCAAAAAGTGAAGCAGGGTTTACTCTACTGGCTGGGATGGTTGATCTGGTTACCAAGCAGAAGATTAGTTTGCTGCCACACTATAGGGGCAGGGAAGACTGTGTCTAGAACTAATGGATTCTCTAGGGGCAACTCTTTGTTTTTTCAAGTTCAGTAATAGAAGTATTTGGAAGAGGGGAGCAGGGAGAGGGAGAAGTTCTGAAGGAGAAAAAGGAGGTGAGTACAGATGACAGCCTACACCATGGTTCAACCACTCCAGAGTCCATGGGGCCACACCTGGATGCAACCTCATAATATTTTTCAACATAGTAATGCTGGTAGCCAGTAAAATTGGATTGCAGTTTGCATGAAATCTCTTTTCCATCCCTTTCTATATACTCATCTAAATTCCAATTATACACGAATGTATATCTAACAAAAAATAAACAGTTCAAATTTGATAATTCTTTAAAAGCAGTGGCTACCATGAATGATGCGGTAGAGAATATTCCAGTAATATGGGGATGGCTTAACATTTAGAAATCTACTAATCAAATACAGCACAGTAATAGGTCAAAGAAAAAGTGACAAACACTACAGAAACTAAAAAAGGCATTTAATAAACTTCAGTATGCATTCTTGGTTTTAAACACACATTCTAGGAAAAAAGAAATAGAAGAATAATTTATGATATTTTAAATATTGTTAAGTCCATAGCATATCAAGAGAGAAAACAAAAGATGCATTTCCCATGAAATCAGGAACAAAAGAAAGAAACAAGAAAGTTGAAAACTATAGTAACTCAGTAAGGTCAGGATTGTAGACGATGATTCTATCCATCTACCTACCTATCTACCTATCTATCTATCTATCTATCTATCTATCTATCTATCTATCTATCTATCCATCTATATAAGAGTGATACTTCTTTATCACAAAGTAAAGAAGGCTGCTGGCTGGTACCCACTAGGCTGGCTGGCTGAGGGGAAATGGAACAAAAATCAAAATGATCTTGTGTCCTGTTGTAGAAGTGAGGGCTGTACAGCTATGGTCTTCCTTCCTTGCCTCTTACTGCATCATTTTGTATAAGGATTGTTGTTGATAGTTAATGTTATGATTTCGTCTCTAGGTTACAAAAATTTTGAAGTGTTGTGACTGAAGGAGGAGAGGAATTGAAAACAATATAAGCTGACAAGATAGTTGGAACTTTACCTTTCGTCCTTTGGGGAAGAGAGTGACAGTGTTTTCATTTGTAAGAAAGATATCTCACTGGGCAAAAGCAATTTGTATGAAATTTCAAGTAAAAGCAGAGGGTTGTGTACAAATGTCTGTAGCCAAAGGGTAGCTATTTACCTAACAGTTATCTGCTCTGTGACCTTGGGGCAGGGACTCCATAAACTACATCTCCCAATCTCTGTTGCCAGTTGGCTTCCTATTAGGTTCTCTTAATGGGAAGCTGTGGAGAGATTGGAAGGTGGGAGGGAGGTAGACAGGGCTTCTTTCCTCTTCCCATTTCCTGTGAACATTAGTTCAGTATCAGCAGACAGTGGGCTTCTGCCTTCAGCTTCTCTTGGCCCTCCCAGCACCTGCCTCCAGCGCCCACTGAGCTGTGACCCTCATCTGAAGAGGGCTCCCAGCATCATCCCAGTGAAACCCCTCATCCAAGTGCATAGTCTGATAACATCACTCTGGCATTCTATTCCCCCAGGCTTAGGGATGGCAGCTGCTTCTGCAGTTATTAATTTCTGAGTTACCTTAACATCTTCATTTTATATTTTATGCCTTCCAACACATGTGTAGCCTATTCCCTTTGATTGGACTATCTAGTACAGTTTCTGTTTTCCTAAGTGAACTTTATTATTATGGCTGTATCCCACTCTAATAATCATACCTCTCTCTTCTCTCTTCTCTCTCCTCTCTCTCTCTCTCTCTCTCATACACAAACACACACACACACATACACTCATTCACTCACTCATATATCCTAATTATCAAGGATGGCAAACAAGATGATTTTTGTGAAGAATTCCTGAGGGATGTAAGAGAAGGCTTTCAACAGAATCCCAAAAGGACCAAGTTTGCCTTTGCCTTTTCTCTCCTTTATTTAGTCTCCTTCCCTTCATACTGGACCTTCAGAATTTCACATCCTCTCTATGGTAGGTTGAATTATGTACCCTAGAAAAACATGTTCCTAATCTTAATCCATTCCTGTGTCTGACGGTTTGAAGCTTTTAGTACACCAAAAAAGATCATGTTCTTAAAGCTAATCCATTCCCATGTATATAAACCTATTGTGGATGGGACCTTTTGATTAAGTTACTTCAGTTTAGGTGTGCTCCAGGTCAGTCTCAATCCTCTTACTGGAGTCCTTTATAAGAGATAAAATTCAGAGATGCACACACTGAAGCTGAGGGAGAAAAGCCAGAGAAGTTGAGAGATGGAGCATCCAAAAGCTGAAAGCAACAAAACCCGGAAGAAAAGGACCAGCAGACACTGTCATGTGTCTTTCCTTAGTCAGCAGCCTTTCTTAAGGAAGAAAGCATTGCCTATTGATGCCTTGATTTTAACATTTTCATGGCCTCAGAATTGTAAACTTGTAAGTTAATGAATCCCCCTTGTAAAATCCAGCCCATTTCTGGGTTGCATTATGGTAACTTGAGCAAACTAAAAAACTGTGGGCATGAACCCGTTGTAAATAGAACCATTGGAAGATATTTTAGTTAAGGTGTGGCCAGCTGTCATAGAAAAAGTCTTCATCTCAATCATTGGAGTCCTTTATAAGGAAAGGAAACTAGTAAAAGAATGTCATGTGGAGGGGCAGAAGCTGGAAGTCATGGAACCTGGAAGAGAAAGGGCAGGACATCACCATGTACATTGGCAGGAAATCACCATGTACACTGCCAGGTGACACAAATGCCAAGGACCCAAGGATGCTAGCAGCCGGCCTCAGAACAGCCCAGTCTTTGGCAAGAAAGCATCACCCAGCTGACACCACAATTTGGACTTTTCCGAGCCTCCAAACTATGAGCCAATAAATTTTTGTTGTTTAAACCAAGTATAGTATTTGTTTTAGCAGATGGGAGACTAAGCCACTCCCTTCCAAATCTGTGCCCTTTTCCTTTCAATTTCTTTTAATGTAATTATTCAAACGATAAGATATGGAAGCATAAAGAAAGGTATAAGGAATGACCCCTCTTAGAATTATTGACACTCTATAAGACACTCTTGAAACTACAAAAGCTTTTTGTGCTCAAAGTAACCCAGAAAAGTATGGCTATAAGATGAACTGGCAGGTTGCTGTGGAAAGGTTATATTGGTCTGCTCTGAACAGGTGACTGAGTAGACCCTGGAACAGTTTTCTGAAATTCTGGAGCCTCTGGAGCAGATGATATGCTTTAGTAGAGGAAACTGTAGCTGGAACCACTTTTTCAGCTTCTTTTTTCTTTTTTCTTCAGGGACTAAAAAATTAGACAATGTAGGTGACTCTTCAGGAAGATAGACCAGGTACAAAATACCTCCAGCACCCTTGAACTTGAGGATTCTCTTCCTGGTAACATCATGGATAGAGAATGGCCAGAGACAGGCAATCTCAGGGTGTATAGAGACCAAGGGCTTTGTCTTTGTGTTGTTTACTTTATGGTATATCAGTGAGGAGGTTCTGGGCTGCAAGTAACAGCCAGTCCAACTCAAAATTATTTAAATTACCCAGCAATTCCACTCCTAGGTATAATCCAAGAGCAATTAAAGCATATGTTCACATGTTCACAAAAAAACTTGTACACAAATGTTTATAGCAGCCTTATTCATAATAGGCAAAAAGTGGAAACAGCCCAAATATTCATCAACTAATGAATGAATAAACAAAATGTGGTAGAGTCATACAATGGAATATTTTATTTGGCTATAAAATGAAATGAAGTGTGGATGCATGCTGCAGCATAGATGCATCTTGAAAACATTGTACTAAGTGAAAGAAGCCAGAGACAAAAGGCCATATATTGTATGATTCCACAATCATGGTGATGATTGCCCAACTCTGCGACTATACTAAAAATCACTGAACAGTACACTTTAAATAGGTGAATTACATGGCATATGAGTTATATCTTGATAATGCCGTAACAAAAACTTACATAAATAATAAAGGGATTTAGTTCTTCTCTAATAAGAAGTACAGAGTTAGGGAAGCTTAACGGTTGATTAAGTCAGTGGTTTAACCATGTCTTCAAAGACCACAGTTCTTTGCATCTCTCTGTTCTGTCATCTCTAGCTAGTGACTGGTCCTCAGGGTTATAAGATGGCAGCAGCAACTCAGGCATCCAAGAAAGAAAGGGCAGTATTTATTTATGTCCCTTTATTTCAGAAGGGCTCTCCCTGTAGTCCCCCCAGCTAACCAATCTTCATGTCTCATTGACTAGAACTGGTCTTATACCAAACCCTAAACTAGATTCTAGCAAGGGGAATGAGATCACCATAATTAACTTAGAACAATCAGGTTTAACCCCAAATTCCCAGGAGGAGAGGTGGTGTTAAATCCAGAATCTACCAGTGCAGAAGGAAAGAAAATGTCCTTGCTAGAAGTCTGGAATCACAGTTGATTGTGCATTTGCTGCCAGCTATCTATCAACCTACCTACCTGCCTGCCTGCCTGTCTATATATCTCATCTACCTATCATCTGGTATCTCTCTCTATATATATATACACATATAAAAACACAGATTTAAAATGCCTGTACTTTTGACTTCCTGTACTTAAGGAGTGTGGGTTTTACCTTTTTTTTTCTCAATTTGCAAAGATTTGCATTTTCATCAATGCGTCCCAAGTCAGGGAGGATTGGAAAGAGTAATGCTGATGTGAAGCCAGCCCCACCTGGCCTTCTCCAGGCCTCTTAAGGCTGTGTGGACCTGTGCCAAGTCTGTCCACATCTCCATCCCGGCACAAGTGCTGGTTCAGGAGGACAGGCGAGGAGGAGAGAGCGTTTGACTTAGGTCTTCTTGGAGCGTGACCCTCACCCACCTCTCTGAAGTTTTCGATCCAATCTTGCCTCTGCTGGCATTGGTGAATGGGATATATGAGCTGCCCTGATCACATGTGGTTGTGTTTAACTCCATAGGACTTTGAACCAACCTCAAGCTGTGCCAGTTGGGAGATCAAAGTTAATAAAGTGTATGCGTTTTATAATGGTGAATTTTTGTGAGGAAACAAAACTCATTTAAGCCAAAGCCAAGGGGAGTGTTGTGTTTTGTCTGATGCTAAAACAAAGAAGTATGTTTCCCCTGTGTGCTATTTGTGTCTTTTTAAAAGACTGTTTATTAAAGTCCATGCTTTAAAATAAACATAGAGAACTCTCGTGTTCTTTTTGTAAACACATTTGAGTCCTTTGAAGCCAGAGATAATGAGTGTGATAACAGACAACTATTTGCCCTCTCCTGGGCTCCATGTTTAGTTAGCTGTGTCTTGAAGACTTTAAAACTCTTTCACTCTTGAGAGAGACTTTCAGAATTGACTCTGTTGGGAGGAGAGGGAAGAGATCTCAAGAGTTAGCATCTGCTTTCAAACTTCTCTGGAAACAAGATCCTCTCCCAGGAGGCTGCTTGGCAGGGCATGAGCTCTTCTGTATTTGCATCCGAGCCCCAAACAACCAGGGTCCTCCTGCCGGCAGGGATGTATTGGGTTCTTACTGACCCCCCCTACCCAATAGTAGGCTGGTTAATGCTTTAAAATTGGCTCTGGAGGGTGGAGAAGAGAAGCTCTGATTTGTAGCACTTGGTGAAGTCCCACTGTGGTCCCTTTCAAGCTATCAAACACAGGATTGGGAAGAGGTATGTACAGCAGAGCTACAGAGCTGGCGTGGGCCAGCGTGAGCCAGTGTGAGTGGCTCCTGCATTCCACTGCCTCTACCTCTGCCCTTCTTCATGAACACTTCCTTCCTGGGCTTGGGAGCTAACAAACAACCTCATTTCAGTTCATGTTTATAAACGTCAACTTCCCCTGCTATGGGGAAAGTTTCTTTTTCTTTTTTTAATGTCCCCTCTCCTTGTGCTGCAGAGATACTGGCTTCCATTTTCTTTCCCCCACTTACTTGCCCAGTGATCCGCTGGGCTATTTTGGTCACTTCCTTTGGACAGTTCCTTGAATTGTTTTGATGGCATTGTATAATTCACAGAGCCCAGCTTCCTTTCCACTCCTAGGCAGCTGGGAAAACTGGGTTGCCTTAATCTTTTCCTCTGTTAACTGATGTATCCTGAAGTCATTCACGCTTAGCTGGGCAGGAGCTGTGTCACCATGGTCCTCAGCACCTCATCTCCCTTCTTCCAGGTCTCAGGGCTGGAAGGAGGGTGGGGTTCCCGGGGTGCACAGGAGCTCAGCCCCGCTCAGCTGTCACCATCTCTGTTGATGAGTGTGGGGCTTACATATTGGCCTGAAGCGGGAGGCAGGACACCTATTCACGATGATGGGAGCTTTGTCCATACACAGAAGCACAGCTTTTGACCTCATGGTTTAAGAGATGGATGCTTAAGTAGTGCCTTGCAAAGAGGCTGAGGATGCAACAGAGGATGTGTGTAGCTTACTGAGGCATTTCCAGCGACAGAGGGCTTTAGAGTCAGGCCCGATGGGAGGGCCGGGAGTCAGCCTCCAGACTGGCCATCCTCGTGGAGCCAGAATTTCCCAGACCCTCGCCAGAAGAACTCTTCTGAGAAAGTGGTCTTAAAAGTCAAAGACAACATATCTCTATTCTGTCTCTCTGTACCAAAGTAACCACTGCTGTTCTTCCAGCAGAAGCAGGAACCAAGGGGTGGGGGGGGACAGGGGAAGCCCAAAGGTCCCTCTCTACCCCTGATGCCTTGTGTCCTGCACACCGAGTCACCAGTCCCCACTCAGGGGGAGAGACAGCAAAGGGGAGGATCCTCTGGAGGGGCTTGTACCCATTTAGTTAGAAGTAGGAGGGAGAAAACAGAGCCACACCATTAGAAAGATGGCTTTGCCTCAATCCTGTCACCTCTTGCCACTTCCAAGCAGTAACTTTTGTTATCCCTCATAGTGATAACAGTAAGAGGTATCATTTATTGTGCATTTATCAGTATTGTGCAAACCAGCCTGCCCTTAGGATCTCATTAACAGGTTACAACAGACCCAGTGAGCTCTGTGTTTGCTGCTATTCCCATTTTATAGCTGAGTTGCATGAGGCTTAGAAGCAGTTAATTAGTTTGCCCAAGGTCACACTGCTAAGTATTAGCTGAGCCGGAGCCAGCAGCCCAGGTTTACCTGACTCCAAAGGCTTTACTCTTACCTTCTACCCAATCCTGCTTCATGGACTCCAGGGCAGGCTGGGGTGAGCTGGGATTCCCTCATCTTGATCATGTCCTCCTAGAATATACTAGTGACCTCACCAGATCCCAGCTTCAGTACTGGGCTCGGCCCAACCAGGGATATGAGAGGAGGAGCAGAATGTTCCCCCTGTGCCACCCTGAAACTCCCAGTCCCGAAGGCCTGCCCTGGAGTATCCAGGAGGCTCAGGGAATACTTCTGGATCTGTCTCTATCTTTCAGAGCTCTGCCTCCCCTCTAAGATCCTGGTTTCCAACTAGAGTCCTCTACCCTGGCTAATCCTTTGGGGGCAGAGGGCCTGGCCAACTGGTCAACCTGGCTTTTCATCTTAGTTTTGCCTTTGGACTCTGCATGGTCAGCTTTGCTCCTCCACCCTCTCGCTGCCCCATGCCAAGGGCAGGGGACTGGGCAGAGGCCCACCATCTTTGCTGCAGGCACCAGGAGTGGAGGCAGGCACCTGAGCCCTGTCTTCTCCCCATCTGACCCGGCTGGAGTGTGATTCGTCCTCATGGTGGCAGCACAAAGCCAGCCCCAGGCAAATCAGCTCCACTAATTGACCAGAGTTCATTAACAGTCACAATTGGCAATTCCTGGAGCAGAAGACTGAAAAAGGAACTGAGCCTTGGATCTCTGTGGGGTCCCATTAACCATCCGTGATTTGGGGCAAATTGCCTAACTTCCCTATGCCTCAGCGTCCTTATCCGTACAATCAATGGGAATATTAATTGAATCGACTTCATAGAGTTCTTTTGAGGAGTAAATGAGTTCCTATATGCAAAGTGCTTAGAACAATGCCTGGCACGGGGTAATCTATATAAATGGTGGCTGCTGATACTATCCTCCGACACAACACATCTGTGGGTGGTAATTCATGGTCACTAAGCAGTGGACAGCCGGATCATTGAACCAAGATAAAGAATGTCTGTTCTACTGGGTTCATAGTATGCCATTTGGCTCAATTAGCCCTTCTGACCCAAAACTCCTGTTGCCCCAGAGTTACCAAACAATGCCTGGGAGCCTGAACTAGATAATGTACTTCCAATGGCAGGAGGGGTACTTTTAGCAAAGGGGTAGTCTGACCATTTAAATACCTAAAATGCCCTGTGTAGCTTTGGATAAACCACACAATCCTTCCCTAATCCAAAATGGTCATATCCAGATTGCCTACTGAGTACCCAGAATGAGCAAGAGCTACACAGCAATCTATATAAAAAAAATTAGAAATACTATCTCTGCATACAAAATCTAATATATAGACAACAGAATAGCAGTAAATTCCAAAGCAAGTACTTAATCATGTAGACTGAAGAATCAGCCAAGTGTGTTGAATAATGAAGATTATCTGAGTTTATCACAGACGAGAGCCCTGATGTCCCAGGTTGGTGGCCTGCTTGAGCCCACTATTTATAGTGTCTCTTGTCTTTGTTGGATTTGGCTCCAAACCTGCATGAGGCCAAGGCGATTCCCAGGAACCCCGGACTTCCTTCCATAGGATGTTCCTGGTGACTCTGAGCTCAGGAACGTCCGGGTGGTACCAGCTGCCAGCATTTCCCAGCACGTGCAGCCACCAAGTTCTGGGTTACTTAAGCCTTGCCATCAGATGCTGTTGTTGAGCTATCCTGAGAGCTGAGTAAATAAATGGCCCACCCACCTATTGGGGAGGGAAGAAGTCCCTGTCCTTGGCACAGCTGGGGACAAGGGTGACAACTTCTCACAGCCATCTGCACCTTCACTCAGCCAGGGAAAAGTAAGGAGCTCCCTACTGCAGCATTGTAATTTCTGAGCTTAAGAGTGTGTGTATACCAAGACGAGGTACCACTTAGCTGGGGCTTAAGTTGCTGGTGGGTATCAGTCTGTGTAAGGCACACAGTGACATGAGGCACTGCTGCTGCAGTGTTTTGCAGCTGGATGGCCCATCCCCAGGGAGCAGGATGTGGCTCCTTACTGCATGCTGGTTTCGAGATGTGGTGATGTGCGCGTGTATGTGAGTGAGCGCATGTGTATGAGTGTGAGCATCTGTGGGAGTGCAAGTATGTGCATGCATGTGGGAGCACAGCATGTGCATGTGTGAGTGCAAGTATGTGTGTGCACACGTGTGGTGAGTAAGCATATGTACAAGTGCACGGATGTGTGTGCATGTGTGTTAGCATGTGTTCACAGGTGCATGTGAGTATGAGCCTGTGCGCACACATGTGTGAGCTTGTATCCAAGGGTGAGTGTGGGTATGCATGCACTTGGCATTCTTTGCATGAGCACAGTGCTCATCCCTTATCTCTTTCTCTCACCGTGTCTGTGCCTCACTTGCTTTCTCTCACCGATGGTAAAAGGTACCGCGTGCCTATGTTGTGAGGGTGAGAGAAAACTCAGGTGGGAGCACCTTGAGACTAGTAAAGCTCTGCCACCTGGGCCTGTTGGCCACGGTAAAGTACAGTATTGGGAACCTGGCCACAAATTGACCCCTCTATCAGAACCCAGCCTCCACAGGAGCTTTCCCTGAAAACTTTTACATGAATCCATGATCTCTGGGTTCCTGGACAGCGGCCCCCACCCCTCCCTCACTCAGAAAGGTTGGCCCTGCTCTCAGCATCGTGACGTGAGCCCGGCTCCTTCTGAGCACCTTCTCCTCTGCGTGCTCGGCTCCCATATCTAAAAGTCAGTGGTCTCATTCGCCTCCCTTTTTTGTCCCATTCAGACCTTCTCTGGAGAAGAGTCAAATGATGCCAATTACGGATAAAACTTGAAGAGTCATTCTCTCAGAGAGTATGGTTTCTCCAGAAGGAAGAAGGAAACAGGTCACTAAGTGAAATTTCAGACACTAGGGAGCAAGGAGGGAAGGTGGGGTTTTGATTAAGGCACACCCTGTACACACACCCGGCCCATAGTCCAAACCCTGCAGCCAGCACAGCTACACATCCATCCCAGCTCTGGAAAGGGTCTCGCTGGCTCTTCTCAGGAGGACACCGCCAAGCCCCCTGTGCAGCTGGTTTCAGATCATTGCCAGGCACCCAGGGTCCGTCCTTGATCCTTGCTTTTTTCACTAGCTGCACTGGGGCCTCATTGAGGTTGTGTCTCCCCCCTAGGGACTCCCCCGCACACGGGGTGGGGACTGGGCTGGTGGGAGGTTGGTGACTGGGGACGGGAAGCCCGAACGTGGGCCTGGGCGCCCGGGAGCCCTCACTGGACACACAGACCCGGCTCGGGCCAGGCCCCATCCGCTGTGCTGCCGTTCCTGGGACAAAGTCACAACGCGCCCTCGGTTTCTGGGCTAGGTGCGCTCCTGGCCCTTTAGCCCACCCCCAGCAAAGTGTGGGGTAGCCTCTGCCACCCCATACTTTGAGTTGAGAGGAAGCCCTGGAGCTCTGAGCTGGCGTCAGGGTCACGGACCTGGCTGCAGGGCGCGCGGCGCGCCCCGTTTGGGCACGCTCACCCCAACAGCCTGGCGAGGGGAGACGGTCCACCTCCCCCCACCCCCGGGCTCTCTGCGCGACCCGGCCAGCATTCCTCTCGGAATCCTGCTTCATTAAGTGGGGATGGGTTCCACCCGGAAGCTCATTTCATTGGGCCGTGATTGCTTTTGCAGGAGGACCCTGATGGTTTTTCCCCTTCTCTTTCCACCATCCGCTCCGGAGCCTGCACTTCATTGAAAGCAGATGGCGAAGGCGCGCCCTCCCCGCGCGCGGCCAGGCGCTGCGCCCCGCTGCCGCGGCTGCTTCCCCGGCCTCCTGGGCGGCGGCACTGGCCTGGGCCCCCTCGCCGCAGTCTGCAGGGCTTGGCATGAGCGCCGGACGAAGGGCAAAACCAGGCCACGTCTGGACCGGCTGGGATGTGGGGAAACAGAAGTGCGGTGGGGGAAGGGGGCGGGGGAGGCTAAGGGCAGGGAGAGCGCAAAAGAGCAGGCCAATTCGGGGCTTCTGGGGTCACTCATTACCGTGTCCTGAGGCTTGTGGTGTCAAAACCCTCGGGAGAGTGCGCGCACCTAGCAGCTGTCGCTCTAAAGGAAGCTGATCTAGAGCCTCAGCTGGAGGACCCGGCCTGAGCCGCATTCTCCCCGGCCTCTGGGTAACCTAATGAAAAACATATTCGCAGCTGCATTTTCCCCAAGAACATAAACTCTTTGACTTGTTCTCCAAAAAAGGCCAAGAGAGGGCTTGTTTTTTCCTGTGCGGCCCAACAAAAACTGTCACCCCTGAATCTTGGCATGGGGTGCAGGAGCCCCGCTGAGGCCCCCCGGCTGGAGGCCTCCATGCAGGCCCCAAGGACTCCCCCCTGCCTAAGGGTGCCGGAAGCAGCCCGCGCTCTGCTCACACAGTCACCTGCTGGCCTCTGCCCTGACCCCTGTCAGGCTGGCAAGAGCACCCCTCGCCCCCACCCCTGCCATGATGCCTCTGTCTCTCTGTGCGCTGGTCCTGGGGCCTTCAGGCCTTCCAAAAATTGTACTGAGAGGTGACAGAGGTGCCTGGTGGGAGGAAAGTCACACTAAGGAAAGAGGGTGCCTGGCACAGCAACCTTAACCTGCTGACCAGGGCGTGGGGAGGGCATGGCCCTGGGAGCGGCAGTCTGAGGCCAGCTCCCTATAGGTCCCTGGCAGAATCCTCTGGGGAGCCGGGCTCTACTCAAACATGGGGCAGCTCTTCACGTAAGCTGTGCAGCTGGGGCCTCTGCTGATGGCATCTAACAAAAAGCAGGAGAGACGTTCTACCCACTTGGGATGCAGACAAAGCAAAGCTTTGGCATCTTGATAGCTCCAGTGCATCAGAGGTGCCTGATGGGAAATTCTTGGGGTAAGGGGGCAAGACGGATGTGCAGATCGCCAATGAGAAGTGGGGGTGAGGGGAGGGGAGGGTCCAAAGCACAGAAGGAGGAACCCATTGCAGTGACTTGGTGGACAAGGGGAGAGCCATTCTCAGGCTTCTTCTAGGAAGATAAATGGGTGGCCCAGGGTGGGAGCTGGGGGGAGTGGTTTGTGAAAACACAAGAGATTTGCAAGGGGGTCCTAAAAATGCTAAAAGATAAGGCTAAATGACCAAGGGCCTTTAGTTGCCCAGAGTTAATACTCCCTCCTGCAGGCAGCGACAGTAGGAATCTTCTGCACAGGTGAGTGTGTCAGCTCAGCAGTAGTGGGGCTTTGAGTCCCCACAGCGCGCCTTCCTTTTTGGCACAGATTTATTGACCTTTCAGCCCTTCTTGGATAGTATTCCCACATAAGAGAACTTCTGCATAACTTAGAAACCTGGTTTAAGCCCATCCAATTCAGGAACTCCAATCCAAGAGCTGAAATTCCATCCCTCAGGGGGTCTTAGAATGATGGAAAATGCAGCCACTGAAGAACACCGAGCTTCAGAGGGGAGAACTTGAAGTTTCCCAGAAGTTCTGGGCTGAAGGAATTATTTGTGAGCAAGACAGAGCAGAGGCTGGGCTCGAAACCCACCAGTACTCTCCAATCCTGGGGCAGCATTTGGGGTTCTGAAGCTGAGACGAGGTGCAATCTCCCCCTTCGGAAGTCTTCGTTGACACTTGGCCCGCTCTTCTGATGTGGTACCTCATGTGTGATGCCTTGTCCTGATAGCCATCCTGGCATGAATCGCTTGCCTGAGTGTCATAAGTTCCCACGTGTTGGGACAGTGGTAGAGGCCATCCCAGTCCCCAACCAGAGCAGCTCACAGGGCTTTAGGTGAGGGCAGGGTACTGCGGGGCACGTGATGAGGGAGGTTAGGTGGCGTCTCTGATGGACAGGTATTTGAGGGCTTTGGCCACTTGAGGTGACATATCTGGAGGTTAAAGTACAGCCTCATTGTATTGTCATCAATCTTCCACCCCGAGCTGGAAAGAGGGGATGAAAAGGCACAAATCCACAGGCATTGCTTCTGGAAGCACAAATCCACAGGCATTGCTTCTGGAAGCCGGGAGAGGCTGGGTTACCGTAGACTATGAACATGTGGCCACCAGCTCCAGTCCTAACTGAGCTTTTGCTCTCTGAGAGGCCTTGGTAGTCATGTTGTTAGGCCCTGAAAACTCAGGACCTTTCTCTCCTAAAAGGATAAATATAGTAGTGCCAGACATTGGGCCCTAACTATATATCATGTACTAATTATATGCCATGCAAACACACACACACACACACACACACACACACACACACACACACACACACACACAGTCTCATAGCAAATGTACGAGATGGGTACATCATTTCTCTGATGAGGAAGCTGAGGATTGGGGAAGTTAAGAAGTTGTCTGAGTCTAAACAATTAGTAAGTGGCAGAGCTGAGACTGGGCCCCGGCCCATGTGGTGGCAAAGCTAGCGCCTCTTGTGGGTAGGCCATATGCAATGGGGTGAGGGGAGGGTCGCAGATATCAGACGGAGACATAGCAATACCTACCCTGCCTCTCCCTAGACTCTTAGAAGCCTCGTGCCGGTCACGATGGAAAGTCCAGCCCGGCGACTGGCAGACCCACCCTCAGGCTGACCATGCTCTAGCCTGATTCCTTTTATTTATAGCTTAACCCATGTATGGACGCCCAGAGGAGGCATTGCCTAGTTTTGATGGACTCAGTGGGAAACAACAAACTTAACCGTGTCATGGAAATGAAATGGCTCAATCCCATGCCTAGGGGACAGCCGTACTGTTCTCAGTAGCCAAAAGGTGGAGACAGCCCAGAGTCCATCAGCTGATGAAGAACTAAAAAAAAAAAATTGTGCTCTATCCTTACAGTGGAGTGTCACTCAGTTTCAAGAAGGATTGACCTACTGACACATGCTACAAGGGGGATGAGCTTTGGAAACATGACGTTGAGTGAAAGAAGCCAGAGACAAAATGCCTGGAATTATATGATTCCATTTATGTGCAATATCCAGAAGAGATAAATCCATGGAGACAGAAAGCAGATGGGTGGTTGCCAGCAGCTGGGGGAGGGGAGAAACTGCTAGATGGGCAGTGGGTTACTTATGGAATGTTGGAAATGTTTTAGAGCCGGAGAGAGGTGGTGGTGGCACAATCCTGCAAATGTTCTAAATACCACTGAAGTATACACTTCAAAATGGTTAATTTTATGTTCATGAAATTTCAATTCAAGAAAATGTTATTATTATTTAGAGTAAAACTGTCCCTTCTAGAGGGAAAAAGTTCAGCTGATCTCTGAGTTTAGAGATTCCTGCACATTCTTGCGTGCGTCAACCAGGGCCCCTTCTGGGAACGCGGGGGTATCAAGGCCGTGGTTGAGAGCTGGGAAATGCAGGCGTGAACCGGTTTCCACAGCCGATTCAAAAAGAAGAGACTGTCATCCCATGGTCAAGATAAGCCCAGCTCAGCTGGGTGCGCTGATCCATCTGAAGAGATGGTGCAATGGCTGAGCCACGCTGGTGAAGCTTCCCCCTGCACTGTCCCTCTGTCTGTCCTCCAGGGTTGTCTGCCATCGCCCTGGGATTCTCTTTGCCTCTCTCTTTGTTGGCTTTCTCATAAATCCCTTCCTCTTCTTCCGTCTTGGTTTACTCTCTTACTTTGGTGGAAGATTTTCTTCTAGTAGCTTCCTGAGAAAGGATACATATAAAATAAAACTTTTGAGAATTTGCACGTCCTAAAATGCCTTTATTCTGCCCTCATACTCTATTAATAGTTTCTCTGGAAATAGAATAATCGACTAGACATAATTTTCTTTTAAATGTCTTCTTGCTTCTCATGTCTCTCTTATGAAGCTAAAGCCACAAATCCTGAGCCTGTGTATGACTGTTTTTTTTTTTCTATCTGGAAATTTATTGACTCTTCTTCTGGTTCCCAGGATCTGGAATTTCAGATGGCGTGCTTTCGTATGGATGTCACTGAGCCTTCTCAGTCTGGCCACTCATGTCCTGAAGCTCTGAGAATTTTCTTGAATCATTTCACTGACAATTTCTTCACTTCATTTTATCGGATATCTTTCTGGAACTCCTATTAAATGCCAGTGTTAAATCTTCACACTACTTTTTAAAATCTTTTTGTCTTTTTGACTACTCTCACAGAGATTTCTTCAAATTTAACTTCCGTCTCTTCTATATTGAATTTTTGTTACCGTTTCTGCAATCTTGCTTTTAATATTCAAGATCTCTTTTTTGACCTCTGAATGATCCTTTTCCACATACTCCATTCGTGTGTCATGGATGCAAAGCTGCTTTTATTTCTCTGAGAATATTAATGAGATGTGTATACTCTACTTTTTCTTCTCCCTGGATGGTCTCTATTTCCTTCAAGTTGCTTCCTCCAAGTTTGCTTGTTTTGGTCTCCCCAGCTGTCTGGTGGATTATCCTAGACTAAAAGCAGTCCATCTACATCATAATATAGTGAAGCCCAAAGGCAGCCAAGTTCTATCCATGCACTCAGGGCCTCAATCAGCTTTTTATCCTTCAGTTCTTAAATTGTGCAGGCAGCGGTACTACAAATTTGGGGGCCGGTTGTTAAATCAACACCACATTTCTGGTCCTGATAGCTGCATCCATCAGCTTAAGCATAATTATACTGCAATATTAAATGACCTCCAAAATCCTCGGGTCTTCCAACATCAAGTTTTTATTTCTTGCTCATGTACAAATGGGCATTGGGTCAGCTCTGGCCTCTATTTCTTTGTTTTGTAATCTAGGCTGTAGGGACAGCCCTGACTCAGTCTTGTGACAGAGGAAAGGAAGCAATGGCAAATCATTCAGTGGCTCTTAAAACATCTGTCCAGACATGGTATATGTTTCATCAGACAAAGAAAGTCCCACGATGAACTCAGACGTCAAAGGGGCATGCACCAGGAGGAGCACCAGGGAAGGGTCCCGTAGGGATTATGTAGTAAAGAGGAACAGGAACTAGCCTAGACAGTTGCTCTGATCATTTTTGTTTCCTTGGCAGCTGAAGAAAATATCCTGAAATGGGTCCAGTCAAACCATGAGAAGTTATTTTCTCACAGTTTCGAAACTAAAAGAAAGTCAAAATCATGGTGTCATCAAGGCAATGCTTTCTTCCCAAAGATTGGTGTTCTGGGGCTGGCTGCTGGCGATCCTAGGTGCTTAGTTTGTCATAAAGCTGACGGATGGTAGTGTACCTTTTCTCTCCTTTCCCTTCTGCATTTCCTTAATATTCAACTTCTGGCTGCTCCATCTGTGGCTTTTCTTTCTCTCTGTCTGAATTTCATTCTATCACAAAGGACTCCAGCAATAGGACAACAACCCATCTGATTGAGGTGACTACACCTTCACTGAAGTAACTTCATCAAAAGGTCCTGCTTACAATAGGTTCACACCCGCAGGGATGGATTAAACAAGTTTTTCTGGGGCACATACACCTTCAAACCACCACACTGACTAAACCAAGACTTGGATTTGTCTTTTTCATGCTTAAATTGTCTAATAAAGTAAGAAGTTTTCACCCAACATATCTGTCCTTACATTCCCTATCTCTTTAGTGAGCACATGGTCTGGGCCCCTAAAAGAGAACTGACAATTTAATCATCTCGGATGCTACAGCAACGCATGAACTGCCAGCATTCAGTCTCAGGGCATGAAGGGGAATTACCCATCCTATAAGTCCTCAGGACTATTTCTCAAAAGCCCACTGCTCTCCTGAGGTGCTTTTATGTACAGCCCACCACTGCTCAGTGAGTTCCTAGGGCTGCCTTGGCCTCTGATTCATTTCTAGCAAAGTCTGCATATACGTTGGTTCCCATTCTTAGGTTCCCAGAAAATCTCTCTCTCTCTTATTTCTCATGTATGTCCTTACCTAAGATAACTTGAAAGAGACTGTATTCTAGCAAACAGAAAAATCAAACACACATCCTGTCTCCAAAAATTCTATATTTGAATACAAGGCAGGTATTAGGTTCTTCCTGTTCCTTAACTGCTGACTGAGCAGACATTAATTTAGTTTACATTTTTAGGAACAATAATTAGCTGGTGATTCATGCCGAAGAAAATGTTCCTATCTCTTATTCTCCGTAAGGGTTTATTTTAGTTCCTTCATTGTTTATGTTGAAAGTTCCAAGATCTGTTGGCTTTGCTAAATCTGCAAAAAGTCTACTATCTAAACAAACAGCACCTTTTGCTGGGTCTTTAGGATACAGACTATTTATTTTTACGTGAAAGTGACCAACATTGATTTATGCATTTGTTCCAGATGTTGCACCCAACACTGCTAAACTAGCTGCTGAATCAGTGTCAACTGGGCTCCGAAGTGAGAAGGCTGAAGCCTCCTCATGCTTGGAGAGCAACGAGGAGAAGATTCTTGCCGCAGAGCCTGGAATGTTGGAGGTGAAGGTGCTTAGTGGTTGAGTAAATGCTTCCCTTCGCTGAGTATTTCCCACTGTCCAGTTCTCATATTGGCCACACAGCCCAGCGAAGTAGATCTCCTCATCTGTGGATACTGTGCTGCTTTACTTGAGAATGCAGTTGGGAAGGTCATAGAATCAGGGTTAATAGAAAAGCAGCTCTTAACCTTGACTCACAAGGAAGGAGTGTGTGGTCATCATTGGTTCTTCCTGAACATTCCCTTTCTCCTTCTGGGCATACCCCAGAAATATACTTCCCTACCACCTGGAGCTCAGCCGGGGCAAAGGGCTGTTTCAGACAAAGCATGTGTGTGAAAGCCTTCAAGCACCATTTGCCACAACCTCTTCTCCTAGATCCTGTGAGGCTGGGGTCTCTGAGTGAAAAAGTAGGCTGAACTGGCCAGTGCTGGATATTTTGTGGGCAAAAAATTAACCTCAAGTTAAGCTATTAAGATTTTATGGTTGTTTATTACCGTAGTTTAACTTAGGCAAGCTTGACTATTGATAGAACCTGGTGATTAAAAGTCTAAGCTCTTTCTAACTAAAACCCAGGAGTCATAAAAGAGAAGATTAATACATTTAACTACATAAAACTTCATTTAAAAATGGCAAGAGCCACCACCCACAAAGCCAAAGCCAAAGGGAAAGGACCCACTGAGGAGAAATACTTACAGAGAGCTTATTCCTCTAATGTGTAGAGAGCTCCTCCAAATTGTAAGACAAGGCCCAAAGGCTCATTGAAAATGGGAAATAATAAATAGACAGAAGAAGAAGTGAAATGTATTTTAAACATGAAAATAATGCTTAATCTCATTTATAAGGTAAATGAAAGCTAACACTACAGTAAGAACATTTTTTCAACTATCAAATGAGAGAAGGTCAAAAAGCTTTAACAATGCATTGGTGAAAACTCTGGGGAAAACAGCCCCCCACCCCCACCCATCCTTTGCTGGTGGGAATATAAATTGGCACAACTTCTCAGGATGGTGTGGTAGATTGAATTATGTGCCCCGATTTAGACATGTTCTTAATCTTATCCACATTCCTGAGTGTGAGCCCACTGTAAATAGGGCCTCTTGAAGATGTTATTTTTAGTTAAGGTATGGCCAACTGAAACAGGATGGGCCTTAATACAGATAACTGGAAGCCTGATAGAGAGAAGAAACCAGAAGCCAAGGTCAGAGAAAGTCACAGAAAGAAGCAGGAAGTCGGTGGGTATCCAGGAGGAAGGGAAAGACATGGCCATGGGACAGGAGAGCAATGGAATCCTAAGGTTTACTTACTAGCCATAACACTACTGACCCCAGAAGGAAGCAAGCTTTCTGACCTCAGAAACCACAGGACAAGGGATTCCTGCTGGTAAGTCAAAACCAGTTTGTGGTATTTGTGACAGCAGCTCAGGCAAACTAACACAATGGCAGCTCTGCATATCTATCAAAATGAGAAACACACTACTCTATGATTTGACCATACCATTCCAAGGAATTTACTTTACAGGGTTTACTTTATAGACTTACTCACTGGTATGTGAAATGACATATTATTTATAATAACAAAGCTTGGAAACAGCCTAAATGTTCATCAGTAGAAGACTGGTTAAAGGATGTTGCCATATCAAAAGAATTGAACACTATGTAGCCATAAAAAAGAGTGCAGTATATCCTTACGTCCTTACAGTGGCTTAAAAGGCCCTCATGATGCCCTGCCCCTACCTCGGCCATATCGTCTTTGGTCTAATCTCCTCTATCTCTGCCCATCTCTCACAGCTCTAGCTGCACTGACCCTCTTGCTGTTCCTTAAACACTCTAGTCTTTCTCCCACCTCAGGGCCTTTGCACTTGCCATTCTCTCTGTTTACAATGCTGTTCCCTCGGATGACCCCATCACTCAGCCCATTGCCTACTTTAAATATATGCTCAAAAGAAGCTTTCCTTACTTACGCTATTTAAAATTGCAGTCCTCCTAACCTATCTTCTATCCTTTTCCTACTTTATTCTTTTACTAACACAATTATCAATTGTTGTGTGTGTTTGCATTTTTTTTCCTCAACCCACAAGAATGTAAGTTCAGTGAGGGCAGGATTTTTTTCTTTGTGTGCATGTTTGTTTGTTTGCTGTTATATCCCCAGTGCATAGAACAATGTTAAGCATTAATAAATATTTAAGTGGATTAATGAATTTGTTAAGCAAAAAAAAAGTGCAAAAATAGTATTCATAATTTATGTTATTTATGTAAAAGGGATTTTTTTCCCCAACACAATCCAGACTGTTGGAAACTCTATAAGCCAAACAACTTGATTTCTTCGAAATTTGAAAACTAAGTGTATATTTGATGATATTAAGGAATTATTGTTCATTTTTAGGTGTGATTATGGTATTTTGGTTATGTTTTAAAAGACTTCATCTTCTAGATATACACATGAAAATATTTATAGATGAAATGCTGTGATGTATTGGAGGTAGTAGCTACTGGTTTAAGTTGGGAGATGGGAATGGGGGGCCTCCATTATAGGATTCTGTCTATTTTTGTATAAATTCAACATTTTTCATGACAAAAAAATTCACAGATGAATAATCATGTATTCCTCTATTGACCTATATATGCATAAAATATCTCTAGAAAGATTTTCAAGAAACTCATTATATTGACTGTCTAAGGGGAAGGAAAGTGAGTGCTAGAGGTAACAGGGAGACTTTTTCAGTAAATCAATATATAGTTTTAGAATTTTGAATGATGTGAATGTATCGCTCATTTTTCAAAAAAGGTTAAAAAAAATTCAACCAGGTTTTGATGTCAGACAGCCAAGATAGTATCCAAGTTCTACGTTATTAGCTACATGACCTCACGTGACTTCAAGGAAACTAGTCAGCATCTTTAAGCCTAAGTTTCCCTTCTATAAAATGGGGATACTAGTTTCGCCCTCCTGGTAATGAGGAGTGTAGAATGCTTGGCAGTTACCCAAGACGTGGCACACTCATATAAGTCTTTAGTGCTTTTCATTTTTACCACCCTGAGTCGAGGACTGTGGGATGGAGAGAACGGGGATGAGAGAGAGGCTCAGTCTGGTGCTGGTGATGGGATGGTCTTGCCTTGATCAGTATCAGCTGCACGTAGACAATCTGTTATTTATCTTAGAGGATATGAATTCCGGTTGGCACCTTGTTTGATTTTCCTGTGACTCTATTTTAAAATCGTGATTGGAGGTCTGACTCAAGAATTGGAAATGTGGAAATGTCTGACCTCTGAGTGGTTCTACCCTGAACAATCTTACTTCTCTAAGGCTGCTGCATGTTCTTCATCTGTAAAATGAGTAATGGGTATTAGGTGACATCAACTATTCTGTGATTCAGTAAACTACTCTTTGCTACTTCCCAGAAACATTCAGATGTTTGTTGCCACTGTTCTGTGGAGGAGACTTTGAATTCATCCATCCATCTATCCATCTATCCATCCAACAGATTCTCTGCCAGGTGCTATTCTAGACCCTGGAAATTCAGCAGTGGACAAAACATGTAAATTTTCTGCTCTTGAAGAGCTTAATTTCTAGAAGTGGAAGGTAAAAAAATAAACAAGTGAACCAACCATCAGCCAACAAATATCTAAAGAATTTCAGATGATAAAATAAGTAGGGAAATGGCATAAAGAATGATAGGGGGTATACGTGAGCTGAGACCTCAAAGGTGAGGCACTAGTCATGCAAAGGTCTGGGGGAAGAGTCTAGAAAATGCAATTCAGATGCAAAATCAATATACTTTTGCCATGCTTCCCAAGTGTGTCTATTTTGAAGGGAATTCACTATACATTCTACAATCCACTCCCACAACTTACAGAGGGAATATATTAGAGGATGTTTATTAGTTTAAAAAATAATTTCTCTGAAGATTTCTTTGTGCACTTCTTGAGAGATCCGATTTCTAAAAATGTAGCGTAATAATAGACTTCAGAGTGAGCATGATTTGGCAAATAAATGCTTTACTTTATTCTGGAGATTCTGTGATGATTAACGCCAAAACTTGTGAAAGGCTCTAGGGACAGTATTCAGTTCTCAAGAAGAAAAGGAAAGTCTTTGGCATTTGCTTTTTCTCTTATCTTATCTGACCTTATCTTTTGTTGTGATTTTAATGCCGTCGCCCTGGGACTCTCTTCACTGTGGAAAGAATGACAAGTCTCTCCTCCTTGATAGCTTATCTTCTTCAGGCTTCTGCTCCTCTCCAGGCCCCTTCTGCAGGGCCCTAGTGTGCATGGGATTGGCCACAATAGCCACGTGCAAAACTCTCTTTGCATGAAAAATTTGTTCTCTCTTCATTCCCACAAGTGCTGACTTTGTAAACTTTCCCATATGAATGTGCACATATTTTCAGCCAATAGTTAAGAAAAGACATTGTGACTTGGGGCATTTTGTCTGATGAACTTAATAAAATGAGCATGGTTGTATATTTATTTAGAACAACTTATGTCATGCAGTATGCTATGAGATTTAGAAAGTGCTTGCAATATTAACTACTTTACTGTAAGACTACCAGAAATTGCCCCCTTGTGTACACAGCTCAATCGAATTCAACCATTGGTGCTTAGCAATACAAAAACTAAGACCTGTTCACAGCATTGACCCTTCACCCCAGGATTGCATAACCACTTTGCTACAGATTAAATTGTGTACCCCCAAAAGATTCAAGTCCTAACCTCCGTTCTCATGAAGCTGATCCAGTTTGAAATAAGATCTTTGAAGATGTGATTAGTTAAGAAGAGGCCAAATTGGATAGAGTGGGATACCACTCTAAGAAGAGGGAACTTTGGATACAGAAAGGCAGAGAAGACAACCCTGTCACAGGAGCAGAGACTGAATGATGCCACAAGCCAGGAAACGCCATGGATTGTTGCAAGCCATGGCCAGAACCCTACCAGCCTTCAGAGGGAGCATGGCTGTGCTGACACCTTGATTTTGGACTTGTAGCTTCCAGAAATGTGGGACAATAAATTCCAGCTGTTTAAGCTAGAACATTGTGTGCTAT
>PVIY010003536.1:81536-112055 GCA_004026745.1 Myrmecophaga tridactyla
GTGTGTGTGTGTGTGTGTGTGTGTGTGTGTGTGTGCCTGCATGCATGCAGCAGAACCCTCCTGCTTTAGTTTCTCAGAAAGTCTTGCTATAAATTTGGTCTGATAAGACCCATACTGATTACCCTTAGAAATATCCTAAAAATGTATTTCTGTGACTTGACAGCAAGTTGAAAAATATGACAACCAAGGATACTGAATTAATGTAAGTCATAAAAATTTTACCTCCGTGAGCTTTGCTCTTGAGATAATAAATCTGCTCAGTGAAAAAAATCACCATTGAGACAAGCATGGGGGATGCAATTCTTTTTACATTTTTGCTCTATAATAATGATATCCTAGTTGCAAAATAAGTGATTCTAATAATATTGTAGTTGCAAAACTGAGTTTATAAATAGTTGGTTGCATGGCCAAAAGGAGGTCCTTGCTAAGCTTTTATTTTATTTTTTTTGGGGGGGTGCATGGTCCAGGAATTGAACCCAGTTCTTCTGCATGAAAGACGAGCATTCTACCACTGAACCACCTGTGCACCTGCTTGCTAAGCTTTTAAACCAACAGATTTATGAAAATTCTGAAAGGTCATTTGATACAACAGAGAGTTGAAGCCACGCTAAAACAATAACTCTGCTACTTGCTACTATATTGATCGTTGACTCAGCATGTCCAGACCAAGACATCATCCAGAGTAGTGACATTGCTGGAATTTAGCTATTTCTACCCTGAAAGAGTGCAATGATCTAAAAGCAGAAATTTTATCCTGTAAATTATTTTGCCTAATATAGGACTTAAGGTATGGCGCAAAATAAACATATTTTGCAGTAATATTATTCTAAAAATCCTTTTATCTATTATAAATATGCTATGTAAGCAATGACAGATTACATTACATATATGTCATCACATGATATTCATCTCAAATATCTGCTCACTTCAACATGGAAGAAAAAAGAAAACAACAAAATACAAGTAGAGGGTGGAATAGGTGAAGCCCAGGGGAATTTTTAGGAAGGTGCAACTATTCTGTCCAATACCATCATGGTGGATGTATGAGTTTTGTCCAAACTCATAGAAGTTTACAGCACAAAGAGTAAAACTCAATGTATGCAAATTTTAAAAATCATTTAGGAGGTTGGGGGGATCTCAGGATGGGATGCAGAATGGACAAAAGAATCTAACCATATTACAAATATATGAAACAACCTCACTGAAGGAGTTGGAGGGAAAGGTGCTTACCTAAGTAACTGTGGAAATGAGAATTCATCTGTAAGACTAAAAGCAAAAGTAACTGCACATAAATACTGTACTCCAGTCAGTAAAGCTGTCTCCCATGGGATTCAGGTTAGTAATTCTGAAGCTCCCAAAATTGAAACAAACATGCTCCCAGGATTGAAAAAGTAGGTGGAGGGCAGATGGTAAAAGCCAGGGCTCCTGCTGATGGTGTAGGAGGATGCAGACAAGCAAGGGGAGAAGACTAGAATGGTCCATGTGGTACTACTGGATTAGAATTGGAGACATCAGGACAAACTCTTGTTTAGCTTAATAAAGTCACTGATGGTTATATATAGAAATATTAGAGACATTTGAATACACGTGGGTCCATAGACACATAGATATCCCAGCTCTGTTGCTGGGAAGGCCTAAAAACAACAGCACCCCAGTATCAATGAGCACACCTGGCGCCCAGACCTTGCTTTCAAAGGCCATATCCAATGAAAGGGTCCAGGCCTCTGGAGAAATGGCTGATTCTGGGGCCGGGGTAGGGAATTCATGAGATAAGACATTATTTCAATAGTTCCAGAAAGTAGCGAAAAACCACTACCACCAACAGTAACCATGCACATGTACACAAATACACACATACACAGGAGCCAAGTGAAGAGATTCCTATGGCAAAAGCTGAAACAATTTCAGCAAGAAAATAAATAATACAGTGTTGTTTATACATAGTTGTACAAAATATAGCAAATATTCAGGAGTGCATATTGATATGAACGAATGAATGATTGAATAAATGCATAAATGGAGGAAAATAGATAAATCACCCATGCAGAATAATTCCAAAGAACTTGGGTAAGTGCTGTGCCCTGAAGGAGTGGAATATAATGCCCCATTGCTGAAGTGTGGGCTGCACATAGGGCACTTCCTTCTGATAAGCATAATCGTACAATTTGAAAAGGTTTGGGGGAAGATAACTTTATAGCGAAGAAACCTGACAAAGACCACCTTAGCCAGGTGATCAGGGTCAACAGTAATAAGTCATGCTGAACGTAGGTGACCTTGACATGATGTGTTGCAAATGGCACTTTACCTTTGTGGCCTTCCTCTCCCAAACCCATAACCCCACATCCAACCATGAGATAAACACAAATTGAAGGACATTGTTTCAGTTCGCTAAATCTGGCAGAGTGCAATATACCAGAAATGGATTGGCTTTTACAAAGGGATTTACTAGGATAAAAATTTACAGTTCTAAGGCCTTGAAAATGTCCAGATTAAAGCATCAACAAAAGGATACTTTCACTAAGAAAGGCTGATTGTGTCTGCACATTGTCACATGGGAAGACATATGGTGATGTCAGCTGCCTCTTGCTCCCGGGTTTCACTGCTTTCAGTTCCTGGTTCATCGGCCTCCTCTCTGAGCTTCTGTCTGTCTCCAAGTATCTCCAAACATCTGTCACTGGGTTTTCAGCTCTCTGTCCTCTGGTTGGCTCCGAGCTCTCTCTGTGTCAGCTCTCCGCTCTCTCTCATAAAGGGCTCCAGGCAAAGATTAAGGCCTATCTTGAATGGCTGGGGTCACACCTCCATGGAAGCTACCTAATCTAATCAAGAGGTCCCACCCAACAATGGGTCTGCCCCCCACGAGATTGGATTAAATAACATGGCTCCATATCCCAGACTGTGGTAGGCTGAGAATTGGGAATTGTTAGTGGAGTCCCTGGAGGGTCCAAAGCAGGGAGGAAATATATATATATGTATATATATAAATATATATACATATATATATATATAAATAATATATGGAACTATTGAACTTTCCCATCTGGGAAGCCCTAGGTACCCTCTCAGCCTTTGGAGACTCCCAGGAAAATGGGCCAGGCCCTTGATTTACACTCTTGCCCTTATGAAACTTGTTTCTGTCAAGGAGAAGCTAAGACTGCCCATGACAAGGCCTGGGAGTTGCTTCCAGAAAGCCTCCTTGTTGCTCAGAAGTGGCCTCTCTCTCTCTCTCTCTAGGCCCAGCTCTGCAAGGAAAGTCTTTGCCCTCCCCCCCCCTGCATGGGACGTGACACACAGAGATAAAGGTCTCCCTGAGAGTGTGGAGCATGGCTCCCAGGGATGAGTCTGTTCCTGGCATCATGGGCTCAACACCACCTTCTGGACCAAAGGAGGAAAGGAGGCATCAGTAGCCAGGAGAGATCGAGTGGAGTCCAGAGGCTATTCTGGAGGTGACTCTTATGTAAGCTTCAGTAAGATAGAGCTAGTTGCCATGGTTTGCTGAACCCCAGCCAGCATCACTCCTATTGACTCTTGAAAACAGCTAGGACTCAAACTCTGAACTGAGACTCTCTGAAGATTTCATGCACTAAGTTTTTTTCCTGGAATCTGTAATTCCAGGAGGGTTCCTATGCCAGTTAAATCCTGAAACCCAGAGGGACCAGCCTTTCCAAGATTATCAATTAATTACATCCCCCTATCCCTTAGTGTTAATACCCCTTCTTAACAAGAAAAAGTCAGAATAAGCATTGCCCTGAGATCCCTATAGATTAGGAGAAGGATCAAAGGAGAAGGAGAAGGTATAACAGAGAGAACAGGATTTGGCAAGCAAGTATGATTGGTGAATCACTATATTAATATTTCTTCTAGCCTCCAGTGTTTAGGAGTAGCTAGAAGGAAAAATCTGAGATGGTGGAATAGTAGCCATCATAAACTCTGGGATCTGCTTCGTAACTAGTTGTGAAGTGTGCTTTGAAAAGTATTGCTTTTTTCTTTCTTTGCTTTGCATATATATTATATTTTACAATAAAAGAAATTTAAAAATATATATATGATGTTTCTGGTGTACATACAGCTTCAAACCAGCACAGACATTCTATAAAATATTTGACCAGTCCTCCTCAAAACTGTCAAAGTCACCAAAAACAAGGAGAGTCTGAGAAACTTTCAAAATGAAGAGGCGCCTGAGGAGACAGGATAATCTAATGTAATGTGGTACTCTGCACGAGATCCTGGAACAGAAAAAGGATAATCAGAAAAGCTGAGAAAGTATGAGTAAACTATGGACTTAGGTTCATAATAATTTATCAATTTGGGTTCATTAGTTAGGCACATGTTAACAATCAGGTAAAATAGGTGTGGACATATGAGACTCTACCATCTTCATAATTTTTCTGTAAACCTAAAACTCTTCTAAAATAAAAGGCTTATATAAAAAAAGAAAAAGACAACATTTGTCAGTTCTTTTTCCAACAAAGAGAAATTCATCTACACGTGCTTTTCCTTTAACATTGCTGAAATATTCATGGCCCTGAAAAATACTGGTTTGCTCTCTCCATTCCTCTCTTTTCCAGATTTCTCCTTGAGCCTGCAAATCTGCAGTAGCACCTGTTCAACTGTAAATAACCTTTGTTCCATGAATTTCCGAGATTGTCATAACACAAAGCATCTTCTGACTGCCTTGTTTGTGCCCCAGCCAGGAAGCTCCTCCACCCCCTTATCTCATTCATGTTCAAGGCCCCTGACCTCACTGACCATCAGCGGTCAGGCCACTGCCACATACCCACCCCACCGCAGATGGCTCCTGAGCTAGTACAATGGCCTGGTTTTAGAATAGATCATCATAAACGTGTCCTTTGAGGACAGTTTTCTCCTTTGAATGTTTCTGGTGTTTGGGCTTCACTAGGGTTCATAACTCTGAGCCAGTGACTCCATGTCCCATCCGAGGAGTGGCGTTGATGCTGGCCTCATGGAAGGGCCCAGCCCAGCTCTTAGGCCACGGCAGATGCTCAGTAAATACGATGCTTACCCCTCCCTCCTTTCCTGAGGAGAGGGGAGGTCTATGGCCTGGCACCCAAACTGGGCTCTGTGGACTACACTAGTGGACGACATGATGATGGGTGTGCCCTAATGAAACATGTAGGGAAATCCTATGCACAGTGGCCTTCTCTCAGAGACTTACAATATGAATTACAGATTATAGGATCAGAGAAGCCCTGTGGTATAGAGAGGTTTAACTAAAGTTTGTTTAACTAAAGTTTCCCACCCCTGCTGAACTATGTGTGTGAAGAAAAATCTGCCCCTGAACCAGTTAAGAATCTTGATTTAGTCATTAGAGCAAAAGGCCAGGTGGAAGAAAGGAGGAGATGGAAGTTTTAAGACTCTCTAAAAAGCAGGTGAGAATGTCACTATCAGTTGCTCCTAAAACATTTGGAAGACCAGCGTGGGACAGCGGCCTCTGTGAGAGCTCAGCAATGCCAGCCAAGGCTGGGTGAGTCGCTTTCCTCCAGGAGGATGAGCGCTGGAGGTGGGCAGGCGCTGTGGGAGACCTTACCTCAGGCTCTCCAGGTATCCATGGTGAAGAAAGGCGTCACCCACCAGAACTCCTCTGCTGCAAGGGGCCAGAACCGCATCCTGGAAAGCCTCCCCCACCCCACCCATTTCAGGTCTGCAGGCAGAACGGTTGGGGTCCACACGGGTGACCGCCGCCTCCCCAGGACACTCCAGCATTGGGCTGTTTATTCAGGGAGGCCTGGAACGGCTCCTCTTTCCCCCCTGAGAATTTCCCATTCTTCTGGAAGGTGACTGACTGTCCTTCCAAGATCACAGTGTTTACTGAGATAAGAATTATCTGCCTAAGAGGAGATAACGTCAGCGTGGTCTGCCCGATCCCAAAAGCCTCTGAGAGGAAAAGCAGGACCTTTCAAAGCAGCCACAAAGAGACTGAAGTGCAAATGCAGAGCTGACACTTAAGGGCCAGAGGAAGGTCAAGCCCTGGGAGGAACGTCAGGAACAGCTGTGACCCCGTCCTTTGGTCAATTCAAAAGCTGCAGCAAGATGACCCTGAGCAACACACAGACGATATGTTCAAACAAGCCTAAGAAAATGTTCCCCATGAAAGACAGTACACATCGATCAGCCCTATACTTTAACTCTCAAATTCTCCCTTTACACGAACATGAAGGTTAAAAAAAAAAAAAGAAAATGATGGACAAGGACTTGGCTATCACATGACCTGATCCATAGCTATAAGGCTCTCTGACCGGTTATAGTCCATTTCCTTCACCAAATGACTGTAGGACAAATATTTTCTCTGATCCTTGCTCCTGTAACACTGATTTGCTGTTACAAAAAAAGTAGTGATTTTTAATTGTAGCTATTTAGCTTTGTAAGCTGGGAGTGAGGAGTGGTTCCTTAAGCCAAGTGGACTTTTCTAAACCTCAGTTTTTCATCTTAAAATGAAAGTAACTGGCATCCCAAGGTTAAAGAAGGCTGCATTTAGGCTAGTGCCTGTGAAGTGGGAGCTCCCACACCAGACCCACTCAGCATGGACGGTTTTATTTTCACTGTGTCTGTGAAGCTGAGACTATGCTCTGATTCTCCTCAGTGTTCCACATGAAATATCCCAATCATCCATTGAAAAATAATCCTTCTAAACTTCCAAGCTGCCACGCAGAGAAACACATCACAGATTCCAAGATCTGTGGGAAGGAAAAAGTGAAAATCAAAGCAGGTATCTGGAAAAGGAGCTGGAGACTCATCTTTTTCCTATCACTAGAAAGTGAGGTCTCTGACCATGTTCACACTGTAAAAGAAACACCCAAGGATCCTACAGAGAAGAAATGGCTTAGGATTGCCCCAGCGTTCTGTTCCAGCCCAAAAGAGGTATTTGGCGGCCCAGCCTGGTCTGAATACCTCCCTTGTACCTCAAGGGTTGAAAGGGGGAGGGAATTTTATCCTAGAGATATTTGGAGTCTAATTTACTCACACAGTAACCCTAAATTCCATGAAGACATTCGGGAAAAGTTTGTTGAAGTGCTTGTGGGTGTGCATTTGTGACAGACGCAGCCATAATTCACGATGTGGGTCAGACAGACTCAGTCACTGCTCTTCAGGGACTTACATTTTAATGGAGGAGAGAGAAATAAAAACAATGACAATAGCCATGCATTTCTGTGATGGTCCTGTGAAGGTAGCAAACAGTGCTGAGAAAGAAGACAATGCCAGGTGAAGGTCGGGCCCCAACTTAGATACGTGGTCAGGAAAGTCCTTCTGAGGGGTTGTTGTTTCAGTTGCACCTGAAGAATGAGAGGGAGTGGTCCATGCGAATCTGCTTTGGGCCAAGGGAATAGTGTGAGGAAAGGCCCCAGGGTGGCGAAGAACTTGGACTATCCAATGACCAGATGGAGGACCCATGAGGAAGGAGAAAAGGAGCCTGAGACAAGGATGCAGAGCCGGAGCTCAGGTTCTACAAGATCTTGGAGACCCTGGAAAGCAGTTTGGATGATCCCAAGTGTAATGGGAAGCCACTGAAAAGTTGAAGGCAGGGGACCACAATGACCTAAGTCTTTACAAGAGAGTCCTCCTGTGCGGAGAGAGAGAGGAAGTGGGAAAGCTGGGGTGGAGGTGTGAGCAGCCGACGAGAACTGCCAGGACTACGGTGGCGGCAGTGGAGATGAAGAGAAGCAGATGGAGTCGTGATATGCTTGGTAGATAAAGTTGACAACATTGGCTGATTGATTGGACGTGGGGGGTAAAGGAAAGGGAATGATTGGGTTGAACTTAGATTTCTGGTTTGAGCTAAAGAAATGGATGGTGGTGACAAGAAAGTTTAGAGAGAAAATAAGGTTTAGAATGGGGGATGAGAATCAAGAGTTAGTTTTGGACATGTTACCTTGAAGATGGCTGCTGATTCTGGAAGTGGAAATGTCAGGTAGATATCTGAATACACAAATCTATAGCTCAGAAAAGTTATCTAGGCTAGACATATAATTAAGGGATCATTATAGAGGTTATATAAAGCTTGGATCCCCAAGGGGAGACTAAAGACAGAAGATGGCTCAGGACCAAGCCTTAAGAAACACCAACATTTAGAGACTGGAGAGAGGAAGGTGATCCAGCAAAGTAGACCACAAAGGCCAAGGAGATGCTGGAAAAAGTAGGAGAGTGTGGCCAAGACAGGGAAGTGTTTAATAAAATAAAAAGAAGCAGTGCTCAACTCTGACAGATTCTACTGCAAGGTCAAATAAAACATGGGCCCAGAACTGCCTTTTTTGATTCAGCAATACAGAAATCACCAGGGACCTTGCCCAGAGCAGTATCAGGTGAATGGTGTGGGTGGATGCCAGATCCGGGTGGGTGGGAGAGTGGATGACTCAAAATAAATTCCAGATGGAACAAAAATAAAAACATAAAAATGAAACTATAAAAATATTGTAAGGAAATGTAGGAGAATTTTTTTATAATCTTTGGGTAGGAAGGCATTTAAAAGCAAAACAAAAATGAAAGACATAAAAACCGATCAACTTGCCCATGAACACCCCCCGCCCTAAACTCAACAAATGGTGCTGAAGAATGGGATAGTCACATGAAAAAAGAATGAAATGTGACCCCCAGCATACAGCATACAGAAAAAAATCGATCAACCTGACTATGCATCAAAAGGGAAAAACTTGTGTGTGACAAAAAGTACCATAATTAGTTTTTTTTAAATGCTAGCTACAGATTAGAATATGCAAATATCATATATTTGCAATATATACAATAGTAAACAGATTAGTGTATAAGAATCATTAAAGAATTTCAACAAATCAGTTAAAAAGGGCAAACAACGCAATAGGAAAATGGACAAAAGATAATAAAAGACGTGTCATAGAAAAGGAAAACCAAGTGGCCTATAGATATATGAAAAGATGTTCCACCTCATTATTAATCAGAGACATATTAATATCAATTACCAGTGAGAGGTGGGCCATTGGGTATTCTCAGACATGTTTGGTTGTAGTGGAAGTATAAATTGGTATAGCAATGGAAGGCAAATTGACAATATTTATTAACAAAATCTGTTTTGTATAAAATATTCTTCAAAGACACTTGCACCTGTGTCACAGCTAGTCATTGATGTATTTATGATAGAGATACGCAATCAAGATGTTGACCAGGCTACATTCATTTCTGGAGCTTGAGGTCCTCTTCCAAGCTCACATGGTTGCTGGTAAAATTCAGTTCCTTGAGGTTGTAGGACTGAGGTACCCGCTGTCTTGCTGGCTGTCAGCTGGAGGCTTTTCTCAGGCTCATAGAGGTTGCTCACAGTCCCCTGCCATCTGGCCCCCTCCAGTCTCTCTCACAACATGGCAGCTGACTTCTTCAAGGCCAGCAGGAGAATCTCTCACTCCAGTCTGCTAAGAGAAATCTTAGATGATGTAACAATAAAAGGAGTGACTATCCCATCACTTTCGTCATACTCTGTTGGCTTGAATCTAGTTGAGGGTTCCACCCACACTCAAGGGGAAGGGACTCTCCAAAAGTGAGACTCATTAAGTATTATCCTAAGACATGTCCACCACATGTCTCAATCTTAAAGATATATTATTGAGTGAAAAAAGTTAAGCCATGAGTTAAACATCAGTTTGATGCATTTATGTTTTTTTAAATGCTCACAGAACAATACCATATATTTTCTTTGTGTGCATGTTTATGAATGCAAATGCAGGAAAGGATGGTTTGAAAAGACAGGCACAGATTTGATGCAGTGGCTAACCCTGGGGGAGGGAGCAGGTCCTGGGGTAGAGGGTGGAGGCCAGATGGCTTGAGCCTCAAAGAAGTAAGTGTGTTTACAAGGAGGTGAGGGGCAATGGCTTGGAAAGGGCACCGTGTAGCCTGAGGGACACCAAATTCATTTCCCAGTCTTGAACTAAGGTAGTTGGAAAGCCTCCATGTTAGAGGGTGTTGGGGAAGCAGGAGATGAAGAGTTTGTTCCTTATAACCTGGAGTTTCTGAAGGAAGATGGGGAGAAGGACTGGGCCAGACCAGGTGAGGTACAGAGCAGTGCTGGATGAAAAGTATGCTTCTGGTGCTGATGAGGGAAACAGGGTTGGGAGACTCATGTGGTAGGACCAAGGTCTCCATCTACAGAGGGGAGTTGCAGGCTGTGGTTTTCACTGCCTCTGAGAAGGGGGGTGCTGTACTTGTGGATGCGTGGCTCCCAGAGGCTGAACAGATGTTCTGGGAACTTGCCTTCCTCTTAGTGATCAATATTTTAAATAAAGGCTTTTAGGCAATCTCTGGTTACCTACAAACTTTGTTTCCCTTTGCTGACTTCTGAATTTGGAGAGAAAGCTGCTTGGTGGGTTCATTTTTTGGTTCATTCCTTCCTTAGTGAAGGCCATGAGAAGAGCACAGCTTTGGGTCTGACAGTCCTGAGTTCAGTCCATCCCCACTAAGAATTAGCTGCATCTTCTTGTGCAGGGTTGAGCCTCAGTGTTCTCAACTATAATACCAGTGTGTTAAGAGCATCTTAGTTGCCCAAGGTCACACAAGTTCAGAACAGAACCGGAACCAGCTGGGAATGTGTCCTTATGTCTCTTGAGCCACTTTACCTCAGACTGGAGGTATGAGATAGGATTCCAGGGGGATGTACTTCCTGAAAAGAGTGATGCCACCCCTGGGCTATTAGGCTGTTCCTTGGATACTTCAGGATATCATTGGTTTTGTTGAGCAGAGTTCAGCCTTGGTTGAAAGATCCATTTGAGCCTTGTTTGGAGTTTGGCATGGCCGGAGGTGAGTGAGGCCCAAGACAATTTGTGTCTGTCATTTAACGTAAAGACAACCTGAGACCCTAGGAAATATTTCTCTTCCATTAATGTGACCACCTAGGAGAGTGTTTTTATGGTAAATTAGCAGCATCAGGCAAAAGTTGATGATACCAAGGAAATTATTAATAAAATCATAGACATTATTATGGTATAGTGTGAAGTGGATAAGCTTTTGATGATTTTTGCTTATTAATTTAGTTTATTCCATAGGAGATTAGAACACATTTAACTGTATGATAGCAGTGCACTTTCTTTTATCTTCAACTTTTGAAAGTTGACTTACAAACCAAAAAATTTACCCTTTGAACAGACCCAGAGATCAACCAAAATGAACTGAACTAAGCTATTAAAAAAAGAAATCTCTTGAGCACAAGGCTTCCTGCTAGCTCTCTGCCCTGCTGCTGCTTGTACTAAACATTTCCGGAGCTTCCTATCTCCTAGAGAGCACTGGGAAGTGCTGTCAAAAGTGTGAGTGTGCTGGGTTTTGCAAACTGGGTTTTGTTTTTCTTCTTTTCCGTTGCAGAAAAGCTCATTGGTGATGTAGGACTTGATTATTGGGCTGAAGAGGACCGGCATGCACACACATAAGATCCAGGATTTCCTACTAAGCTGGTCATCTTTGGAACATTTGTAGTGAAAATCAAGAAATCCTGAGTCCACTTGCTCCCTGTGGCTGCAGTAATACAAAGCTGTGTTCTTTGGACACGTTTTGCTGCTCCAGCAGTCCATAAGAGATTTCCTCTTTGTCATCAAGCCACCATCATGAGCAATTGTTTTGTCAGTTGGCTAAGATCTCCAGAAACTCCAGGCTCACGATAGCAGGAAACTCCAGCTGCGCATGCAGAGGTGGGGCGGCCATGCCTTAAAAGAACGTTTCATTTCTGTTTCAGGTTGTCATCATCCTTCATTGAGTTCAGCGACTTGAGATGAAAACACATCCACATTTGTTGCTACATCTGAAACGTCTCTGTCCCACTGAGGATGGTGCAGGTGACCCTGTGGAATGATTGTACAAACTAGCACCATTCTGAGAGCCAGAGAAAGAGCTCTTATGCTGTACCCAGATGTCCAAAGAATATATATGTCAAACCCACTGGAGCCCCAGGCAGGACCAGACACTACTGCATGACCCACTTCTCTTTGCCTCATCCAACTATTATCCATCTACTATTTTTACTTTAGACTTTGGCCAGCCTATACCCTACCATGCGTCTGCTCTGGCAGGAATTATATATGAAGTCTTTAACCAAGACTTTCTGATTCATTATATTCAGATAATTAGTGCTGCCTATGGCTTAATTTGCTTAGCTCTTTGACTCCCCATGGGTTGTTGGCCAACGCTAGATATCTCCTTCTTGAACTTTGTTCAACTACCTCCACTTGGTCTGTTTTTGGTCTCTGGTAGCCACACTCCCTTAATAGTCTAGTCTTTGGTCCCCTCCCAATCCCAGTGCCCTCAATACCCGCCCACTGATACCAATCGGCTAGCAGTGTGGATGATGCCATTTGTCACTTCTAGGGACATTTTAATGTGACCTTGAAAATACCCTAGATTAAAATTGCAACTTTTCAAATCAAGGCCCCCTCACTCTGTTCAGTCTGTCCGTCAGGGTGAAGCTCACACCCTGGGAAGCAGTGGGATGAAGGATACGGTCAGACTTCAGACCAGAGAGCAATGGGACAGGGTTGAGGGACGGTGAAAATGTCTACTGCCTGCACTTCTCAGGTATGTACAAATCTGACGGTGTTATGGTGTTTAAGGTAATGAAGTAAATATAGATGTGAAAATATTCTTGTCAAAATGACTGAGTCAAAAATGGCACCATAAAATACCATGGACTCCTACTGCCCACTCATGCATGCCAGTAATAACTGTTATTAGACAAAATTAGTATCTCTTCAGGTTTTATAGAGTTTTCAAAGTTAAAGAGCACCTTTGCACCTTTGCATCTCATATTTAGTTGATTCTAAGGTATATAATTTCTTACATACATTTTAACATTTCTGAAATCTATGTGCATCTTACAATCAGTGTTTTGCAATTCCTGTGGCCAAGGCAGCGGGTATTACCTAGTTGTCACTGCCAAAGTTTTAAAAATGCCAGCATCAAAATCCACAGAATGGGTGGCAGCAGTCTGGAAAAATCAGGGGCAATCGCAGGGCATTCTTATAAACCCTGGGGACCAAATCTTTTGGGGAGGAGGAAGAGGAAGGAAAGGTGGTGAATAAAATTGATTTGGCAATTTTTAAAGTGGAAATCAAGAGAAGGATAACTCTAAATAATTGCAAAGCTGGTTTAATTGATCAGCATCAATAGCTTTTAGCTCTTCGATGAATTCTTTTAAGAGATGTGTCATCATTAAAACTCTTCATGGCACAGAGAGGTTTATGTAGAAAATCGCAGAGATCAGCAACTCTGAGTTAAAAAGCAATTCAGAAGAGTCATATTGTGAATGTGAAAATGTTTCCATTTATTTCTCTTACATTTTCCTTTATATATATGTATAAAAGTGATATATGATAAAGCCTATATCCAAATAAGACTAAAACAGCTCTTTCAATATGCTTTACACAAAAATTCTACATGATAAGAAAACTTTGTCTTGCAGCTTTTCTGTCTTAGAAATGGTTTGTCTTACAATGACTCTCAAATCACTAAAGGTGATGTGACATTTTGTCATTGCCAGGTAGAAGGCACTGCCCTCTCGTGTGCCCCCCTGTTCCCACTTTTGACGTGATATGGATTCTTTCTTGGGAGGGATCCAGTAGGAATGGTATTGGTCTCCTTCTGCTTTGGTAGGTTCACTCAGTTCTGGCCAGAGATCATTCCTTACTTTCCTGTCTTGGAACACACACAGTAGCTACCCACATCAGGATCTAGGTTGATAAGCATTTATAATATCCCTCTGCCTTGTGAGAAGCCCGGCTCTGAGATGCACTTATGACAGATAGGCCAATGTGCAAAACAAATGCCAGTGTTCACAATGCAGCCTGGGAAATGCACATCAGGACTGTCAAGCAGCTCATTTCTCAGCCAGCAGCCTTGAGACATGCAGAGAAAGTGTGATGGGATATGTTGTAAAGTGCGTAGAAAGCAAGCTTAGTGGGTCCATAGCTACTCTTCAAAGGTTCTGCCTGGGTGCTTGCAAAAGTTCTTACTATACAGTGCATGTGGCAGGATTTGATTGCAGCCACAATATGTGATCCTTATATCCCTTTGGTGGAAGATGGGGAAAGCACTGACATTTTACCATTTTGGGCTATCATATAGCCATTTTCCTCCCCAACAGCCACCCACTTCCTTTATTGGGAATTATGTCCTCCTGTTGAGTGTTGTCTTGATGAGAAGGACATCCTGGTTCCTGCTTCCCTCTGCCTCTCCCCACTGTGGAAGCCAAGAGGACCAAATACCAAATATTTCCTCTATCTGTCTCTGGCTCCAGTCAGATTGGGTGGGCCAGTGACCTAAGCTTGGCCAGTGATATACTTGCACTTGGGACTTTGGATTTTGTGCAAGTGATCCAGGGGAGTTTCAGAGGTTAATTTATCTCAGTAGAGCCTGTCATGGTGTCTTTTTTTTTTCATACTTTCCAATTTCAATACTTACTACAAAACTACAGTAATCAAACCAGCACAGCACCAGCACAATGACAGACATATAGACCAATGAAATCAAATTGAAAGCCTAGAAATAAACTGTCACATCTATGGCCAATTGTTCTTTTTTTTGGTAAAATGTTTTTATTGACAAATCTTCACACACATACAGTCCAAACATGGTGTACAATCAATGGATCACAATATCATCACATTGTTGTGTATTCATCACCATGATTACTTTTAGAACATTTGCACCACTCCAGAAAAATAAATAAAAAGAAAAACATACATCTCATACCCCTTGCCCCTCCTTCTCACTGACCCACTAGTATCTCAGTCTACCCAATTTATTTTACTCCTTATCCCCCCTATTGTTTATTTATTTTTTATCCGTATATTTTTGCTCATTTATCCACACCTTGGGTAAAAGGGATCATCAGACACAAGGTTTTCACAATCACACAGTTACATTGTAAACGTTATATCTTTATACAATGGTTTTTAAGAATCAAGGCTGCTAGAACACAGCTCAACAGTTTCAGGTACTTCCCTCCAGCCACTCCAATATACCATAAACTAAAAAGGGACATCTATATGATGCATAAGAATAACCTCCAGGATAACCTCTCAACTCTGTTTGAAATCTCTCAGCCACTAAAACCTTATTTTGTCTCACTTCTCTCCTCCCCATTTTGGTTAAGAAGGCTGTCATGATGTCTTGGTGACACTTTCTACAAGGCCATCCATTTGTTCTGTGCATCATGAACCTTCCGTGCAGTCCTTCCTTGATTCTCGCTGTTCCAAACCTGTACTTTTAGCTTTCCATCAATTCTTAGAGCCCCAAATACTACCTCTTAAATCCCCTTTGCTTCAAAGAGCCATGGCCAATTTCTGTAATTTGCTACCAAGAACCCCCAACTGATTCAATGTTATTTCTTTTGGCACAAGTGGTACCAAAAAGGAGAGCGGCTACAGACTTTTCCCCCCAGATTGTCCTTTTTTGTGTCATTAGAGGGAAGAGATGAAAGAATTGAATCTTTCTCTGAAGATGTTTCATCTAATGTAGGGTAGTCCTACCAAAGGCAGGGGATAATAGATAGGACCTTTAATGGATTCTCCAGGAATTGGCGGCTTATATGTGCTACAGAAGCTTAGCAAAAGAGTCAAGGCTAAGAACACAGAAATGGCTATGTACAATAGCTTCCATTTTGGCACTTTGAGTACTAATGGGGTGAAAGATTGGTTAAATATTTTAAAACTAAAGTTCCTTTCATAATTTTGTGCATATCTTGCTAGACCAAGAACCCTAAAAAAATAAAAATACATTTTTTTCTTGGAAGCAATTCAAGGAGGCATGCAACCCAGAAGAAGGCCATGTGGTATCTATGTGCTTTAAAAGAAAAACATTTTTTTATTGTGAAATATGGCATATATGCAGAAAACTGATAAATTTCAAAGTATACTTTAACAAGTAGTTATAGGGAAAATTTCCAAGTATAGTATGGGTCACAGTTCCATAATTTAAGTATTTGCTTCTGGCAGTTCTAATACACTGGAAACTAAAAAGAAATATCTATATAATGATTCATTAGTCATAATCATTTGTTTCATCCTAACATCTCTGTAACAACTCCTCCCTTTCATGATCATTCTCTCAATCTTCAGGGACATTTGGGCAATGACCATTCTAACTCTTTCATGTTGAAAAAGGATGTTGACATTATGGGATGGTGGAAGCAACTGGTTGATGTTCTGTGAGAGACTAGTACCTCTAAGTTTCAGAACTTATCTGGCATAGGAGCAATCTGGAGGTTTTAAGTTTCTGAAAAATGTACTTAATAAGTAAAAATATTATGGAGTCTTAGATAGAGCCCTTGGTAATCTTTAGTGTGTTCAGGAATACTGTTGGTTGGGGCTTGACATACTATTGCAATTTGCAATATCTGGCTGAAGTTTGCATAAGAATAACCTTCAAAATAGCCTCTCAACTCTATTTGAACTCCCTTAGCCACTGAAACCTTATTTTGTTATGTTTCTTTTCCCCTTTTTGTTCAAGAAGGCATTCCTAATCCCATAATGCCAGGACCAGGGTCATCCCACATTGGGATGGAGAGGGGAGAGGGTGCCCAGTCTTTAGGGATATTTGGGCTATGCCCATTCTAACTTTTTCATATTGGAAAGGACTGTTGACCATACGGGATGGGGGATGGAAGTTGTTGATGTTCTTAGAGAGACTGGCACCTCTGGGTTTCATGACTTATCTGGCCTAGAAACTATCTGGAGGGTGTAGGTTTCTAGTAAGTAATCTTAGTGCATGAAACTTTATACAATCTCAAATAAAGCCTGAGGTGTTCTTTAGGATTAACAGGAATGGTGTTGGTTGGAGTTTGGCAAACCATGGTATTTAGCAATATATAGCTGAAGCTTGCATAAGGATAACCTTCAGAATAGCCTCTCAACTTTGTTCGAAGTCCTTAGCCACTGATACCTTATTGTTACATTTCTTTTCTCCCTATTGGTCAGGAAGGCATTGTCGATCCCACATTGCCAGGGAGACACAGCCCTGGATGTCATTTCCACGTAAGGGGTAAGGTAATGATTTTCCTAGCAGAGTTGAGCTTAGAGAGAGAGAAGCCACATCTGGGCAATAAAAGTGGTATTCTGGAAGTAACTCTTAGATATAACAATAGGTAGGTGTCATGGTTAGGGACACGTGTCAACTTGGCCAAGTTATGGTACCTGTTTATCTGATTGGGCAAGCGCTGGCCTGTCTGTTGCAATGCGGACATTTCATAAGATTAGGTCATGATCATGTCAGCTGCATCCACAGCTGATTCCATTTGTAATCAGCCAAAGGGGAGTGTCTTCTGCAATTAGTGATGCTAAATCTAATCATGGGAAGCCTTTTAAGGAGGACTCAGAGGAGACAGATTCCATTCCTGCTTTGGCTGGTGGGCCTCTCCTGTGGAGTTCATCCAGACCCTCCATCGGAGTCGTCGGCTTCGCAGCCTGCCCTGTGGATTTTGGACTCTGCGTTCCTGCGGTCACGTGAGACACTTTTATAAATTTTATATTTGCAAGTGTTCCCTGTTGATTCTGTTTCTCTAGAGAACCCTAACTAATACATCTTGGCACCAGGAGTGGGGTGTAAGAGCAGGCTTTGCATGATAAATCCACTCTAACATTCCAATCTCTCTAAGCCTCTGGATCCCCTCATCTACATTATACCAGGGCAGTTCTGGCATTTCAACCTCAGGTAATGTTGGCCACCTTTTGATCCATGTTTCAACCAACCACCCGAACAAGCTGTTAAAACCTTTTCTAACTGCTCGAGCTATAACATTGAATGCAGAATCTCTGCTTAGTGGGCCCATATCAATAAATTCAGCCTGATCCAGCCTTATATTCCTCCCACCATTATCCCCCACTCTTAAAATCCATTGCCACACATATTCCCCTGATTTCTGTCTATATAAATTGGAAAACTCACACAGTCCTTTTGGAGTATAACGTACCTCCTCATGTGTGATACTTTGTACCTCACCTTTAGGGGCCTGTTGGGAATTTAGTCTAGTTATAGGTCTAGAAGAAATGAGGGGTGGTCGGGGTGGGTCATGAAAAGAATTAGAAATATCTTCCAAACCATTTGCTTCAGGGCCTTCATTTGCAGTTTCATCTGGTGAAACAGGATTAATCACTCTAGAACTAATCCCTTCAGGTGGAGGTTGGGTGGCCAATTCCTCAAGGCAGGCTGGAGGTGGGGCAGCTATTACAGGGTTATCTAGAGAAGACTCAGTATGGCCTAGGGTTTCAACCTCACCCCCAACATCATTATCAATCCATATGTCACCATCCCATTTTTCAGGGTCCCACTCCTTTCCAATCAATGCCGTCACTTTAACAGCAGACACCATGCAAGACTGAGATTTCAGTTTACCTTGTAAATTTGCTACTCTAACAATAAGATTCTGAGTCTGATTTTCAGAGATCTCAAGTCTACGGCTACAGGAAATAAGATTTTCCTTCAGGATACTCATAGAAACATCTACATCTTTCAGACGGCGCTTAAGCTTCTCGTTTGAAGCCTTAAGCCCATCCCTTTCACCCCTTAATGTAGACAGTGTATCTAACAACAACCAACCAACAACTCTATAACTCTTATTTCTACAAAACTCTGTAAAGGTGTCAAAAACATTATCCCCCAGAGTCTGACTTCGTACAAGCGAAGCATTAGGAGAATCGAATGATGATATTTTGACTATCTCCTTTGCCAACTCACTCCATGGATTGGGAGTGTTATTCTGATTACGGGAATCAGAGTCCTTAGTGTCTCTGAGTCCAGTCAGAGTAGAAAACTATTCATAAAAACCCATTTTTAAGATTCTGTTTCTTAAGAACCACTACTGGTACCAAGATGTATTAGTTAGGGTTCTCTAGAGAAACAGAATCAACAGGGAACACTTGCAAATATAAAATTTATAAAAGTGTCTCACGTGACCGCAGGAATGCAGAGTCCAAAATCCACAGGGCAGGCTGCGAAGCCGACGACTCTGTTGGAGGGTCTGGATGAACTCCACAGGAGAGGCCCACCAGCCAAAGCAGGAATGGAATCTGTCTCCTCTGAGTCCTCCTTAAAAGGCTTCCCATGATTAGATTTAGCATCACTAATTGCAGAAGACACTCCCCTTTGGCTGATTACAAATGGAATCAGCTGTGGATGCAGCTGACATGATCATGACCTAATCCTATGAAATGTCCTCATTGCAACAGACAGGCCAGCACTTGCCCAATCAGATAAACAGGTACCATAACTTGGCCAAGTTGACACGTGTCCCTAACCATGACAGTAGGCTTAGTTTTTCCACTATAGAGATAAGCTTGTCATGGTTTCTTAGAGCCCCAGTGCACATGCTTCTCCAATTAGGGGCTGTTCCTCCTGTGGAAATTAGACTTCTGAATCCCCAGTAGAAAAATCCAAAATAGATGTTATTCTTTCTATGGGAGTGATGTATTTGACTGAGTGGGCATATTTTTTATGCAGTTGGCCAGGCTTAGCAATACTAGTTAGGAGTCTCAGGAATACTTGGCAGGTGTTAGCACTGTGGTACCATCCAGGGAAGTCCAACATGCCACCATCATCCTCCTTCTTCCTGGTGTTATAAGAAATGAGTGTGAAAGAAATTGCCTAGTAACTCTTGCTCTAAAATTGGGCAGGAGAAAGTAAAGAAAAGGTGCCATGTTCACTTGCCCAGCTGTGAATTTTTCTATCAGTTGTGCATTAGGTAAGGGGAAATTAAAAGTAAATATGTCCAAAAAACAGATAAAATCATAAAAGAAATGGAATTTAATGGCAAGCATCGCAGATGAAAAGTAAGGCTAAGGTAGACAGTTTCTGGGCAGCACTTCTGAGTTCCACAGTTAGAGATTTATTTTGAAATGAAACATGATACCTTAAGCCTTATTTCATTTTGGGATGGGTTACCAGCTAGACAAAAACAAGATCTGTCATAGCGTGAAGTAGGAGAGATGGCGAGGAGTTGGAGAACCCAATTGGGAAAGGGATAAGCTACCCTGATGTGGTAGGTGGAAAGATGTCAGAGACAGATGTAACCTCCTTCCCCTTTTGGTCTAGAGCTGTGGTGGGAGAACTGAGTAGTCATCAGTGCTCTCAGAGGGCCAGTTAAAACCCAGACTGCTGGGCTCCAACCTAGGAGTTTCTGATTCAGTCAGCCTGGGTTGGGCTCCAGAATTTGCATTTCTAACAGGTTCACTGGTGAGGCTACTGCTGCTAGTCCAGGGACTACACTCTGAAACCACTATTCCAGAATATTTATGGGTTAATGCAGAGTGTGGATGGAATATGGAGTCTCATGATAGCTAGTGTTTGTAAGTGCCCAGTTCTCTCTTAGCACCTGGTTTGCAAATGCAAAGTGCAAACTTACTTAAGGTCATCCTTGGGCTCAACCTCACAGAAACTCTCCAAGTAAATCTTGGATGAAAGGAAGTCAATAATCCATGTTGACTATGTAGAACATTTTCCTTCCCTTGGACAATCTTTTCTCAAATAGGAGATATTAGCAGGACCTTTCTCCTAGAGACTAGAGGAACAATTTAGAAGAAGAGGCCAGGCGAAGTTATCCTTGGGATTCAGTAAAGATTGGGAACTTTGGCTCCAAGAACTGAGATTGTACAATAGTTCTTATAATTCAGGTCAATACTGGTATCAGCAAGGTACTGACAACATTCATCCTTTGAGTCTCAAATTTCTGCTCTTTGACACGCTTCTCCAGCCTGCCCTGGCTGGCTGCTGGTGGGGTCATTGTGTAGTCTTGAGTGTTATCTGGCTCTTGTTCGTTTACTTGGGCTGGTTTACGAGTTCTTCTCATGAACTGCTCAACAACTTCTGCTTCCCAGAGAATCAGGCGAGATGTTGTGGCCTGGAAACAATGGAGGAATATGTATGTGTGGACATCCGTTTTCAACTGTTTTGTTCCAAGAGGACCCCTTTACCCCAAAGAGCTTTTTCATATTTGGGTTAGATCCATTGTTATTTACCATATTAAAAATTAACACTGAAAAAACTGTTAAATGTTGATTCATTTAAAATAGCTACAATAATACATGCTATATTTTAACATATTTTAATAAAATAACTACGTTTTCAAAACCAAACTATGAGAAAAGTGTGGTGTCATTTTACATTTTTGCAAACCTTTTTAATGTCTGGCTTAAGGATAGCTGGATTCTCATAGCTGCTACAGTAGTTGGAAAATGGAGGGGCGCAGTACTAACCTTTACAGATAATCATAGATCTTCTTTGTTAGCACATCAAAACTCAACAAGTGGTAATTTCTTAAAGTTAGTTGCAATGTGAAATCCAAAACCATATCAATGAACTGCTCATACCTTGTTACATTGTAATCCGTTGGTCTTTCTTGCACTTCGGATGGATCTTTTTCCATACTCATTGTTTGAGATATAACAAAATTAAGAATATTTACTGCTTCATCTATGGTGTTCTTAAGCAACTTTTTTTTTCTTCAACTTTGAGTGTATCGTGATGACAAACACAATGGCTACTAATAGTTTGGTGCTTCTGCCTTATCTTGTACTAAAACACTGTCAGTTTTATCCACCACTGATTTTGCATAACTACCATGAATGTCAACACAATGAAAATGGCAAATAATGTGTTAGTATCATCAAGAGGATAGTTTTGGATTATGGACACCCTGAAAAGGGGTAAGGGACTCCAGAAGCTTGTGGACCACAGTTTAAGATCCACTAATTTTAGGAGAAGGAAGTAACAGCTACATCCTAAATTTTATCTTGCTGGCTTTCTGATCCTTTCATCTTTCATCTTTCAGTGTGATTGTTACAGAAAATCCCAAGATTATATTAAAACTCTTCTAATTTATTCACGATATTGAATTACAAGGCAAAACAAATCACCAAAAAAAGAATAAAATCTCTTAAGTGTAGTAAAAATAGTAATTAGCAACCTGATAGGGAATTACCCTCCTGGCAGTCAGATAATGATCTACAGAATTCTCTAGTACACACAGAAAACTATAGACATAAATTTATTGTGTTTACAGGAACTATTATGAGAAAGTCAAGGAAAAGCAAATGGGATGCAATGTTGTCAGTCAATTTTTTGTTTTTGTTTGGTGGAAGTGCCAGGCATAACTGAGAAGTCTGAAAACTGCATGGTGCTGGGAGCTGAGGCACAGGAGGGTCAAGCACAGAGCTAGGGGTTGGGGAGGCTCTCTTGGAGAAGCCCTCACCCTCCCCTCTAACCTGGCCAAATTCTGTGCTGGGTTCCTCTCCAGACCTGCTTCCTACTTACTCCTCTTTGCATCCTACCTGATCCTAAACCTTTCTCTTCGCCTGGCTTCAGAGACTCGGAACCCCTCCTTTTGTCTCCTTGTTCTCCAGACCCCTGACTTGCCCTTGACTATGTGAATATATACTGAGTAGCCCCAGGCTTGGCTTGGGTTTCAGGTTCCCAGACCCTTTGATCACCTTTTTCCCCTCATAAATGTGGTCTCTGGTCTCAGATTTGAATTGGAACCTGGCATTTCATTGATCTTGGCCCTGAAATCAGACTCTCTGGACTGTGGGTTGCTTCAGTACAAAAGCCCTGACAACACCACAGGTTACTTACAATAAAAACCTTCCAGTACTAAAGGGATTCATTTGGAGCCTGAATATACCAAGAGCCCCATGCTGTGGCCCAAGGATGGTGGTGTGCGCCTACATTGCACCAAGGGTGCTGTTTGGCAGCATCTTCTCTGAGAGTATTGACGTGTTCATGCTGTCAATATTCAGAATCAGGGAAACTGAGGATGTCTAGTCCAGTTTCCCATCAGAAGTGACCACCAGGTCCTTTCTGAAGAACCAGCTCAGTGTTTGGGCCCTCAGGCAAAGCCCGGAGTGAGTGTGAGAGAGTGAGTCAGCAGCTAAGGGGGAATTTCTTTAGAAACATCAGAATTACTCAGACAGAAGCATGACCAGTCAGCAACTTGTGAAGAAATCCGAGATTGCGGGATGAAGCTCCATGGCAGCAGAGACTGTTTCCCCTCACCCCCACACCAGTTCGTCCATTGGCCTCCCCACTGACGAGCATCTGGAAGGTGTGAAGCTCTGGTGAGCAGATGGATAAATTAATGGATCATCTGGAGAAGAGCAAGAAGACCCTTGGGTGTGAGAGAGATGGAATTGCTGTCTCTCTAGAGCTTCTTCTCATCAGTTTGGGTCTGAGGTGTGGAACATGACTGATGGTGCTTCCAGGCATTGAGGATGGCCCCCACCCCTTGAAGGCAGGCAGAGGGAGGGAGGGAGGCAGACATCCCAGGACGGGTGAGGTGGCAGTGCTTCAATGACAGGTTCTCTGGAGTAGTTAGTTTCTTTGTTTATACCTTTTGTTATCTGTAATCCTCTAATTTTTTATCCCAGCTCTATTGCAGTTGTGTTGTAGGAGATGCACAGAAGCTGTTCGTGTTCACAGTTGGGCCAGAGCTATAAAGAAAAAACAGGTCCTTCAGAGGCAGGCCTAAAATAGCCCTAAAGGAAGATGGTTTTCAAGATTACAAGAAACCATCTGTTCTTCTTTGGAGATTCTTACCTCATCGATTCAGTTTCTTGAAGAAAGCTTAAGTTTTGCCATCCTTGACCAACCAAGCCTTGTTGCTTTTTATGGCTCAGCAGGAAATGGAGCATCTGAGTGAATTCAGTGTGGTGTCTATCAGGCATGTACCTGGCTTTGACTCTCCCACTAACATCTGACTGCAGTAAATCAGGGGCCTTCCCCACTAGATCACCAACCTCAGAGTGGTGGTGAAGGAGAAGGAGCCACCCAAGTGGCAGAAGCAAATGCCTTCAGTACAAAAGCAGCTTTGGAAACATATCGTACACATGTGTCCTATTTGATGCCCATGTTGCTGGGTGGCCACACTAACAAACAGCCTCAAGGGCATTCTGACCTCCGCCGGCTTATACTCAACTTAAAAACCATCCAGCTGATCCTTCAGCAAACAGGCATTTTTCAAGTAAGTGGACTCCACTCTGGAAAGGTGGCGCTCTCCCTGTGGACCAACTGAAACAGCCACAAGGAACTCTAAAGCTAATCCAGTTCTGTGGTCAGGTCTCTGCATTGATATATCTGCAGAGGCAGACTGAACTTTGATAACTCTGAGAAATTGGTGGTTGTGACTGGTATTTAAAAACATTTTTTAATTTGGCAACTTAGGAAATAATACTATATTTTAAGTTTTTATATCAGATTTAATTAGAAACAAATTTCATACCACATTCTTCTGCTTGATCTCACCCCCAGACTTCCACTTGTACATTTTTTTGTATTTCCTCAAAGGCACCTATAACCTCCCAAGACAATAGAATTATCCTTCGGGAGTAAAGAATTTAAGATCTGGAATTAGAGACACCGTTCAAGCCTAGCTTTCACCGTTTGTGCCATTTCTTAGGCAGGTTTCACAACCACCCCAGGCCTCGTGTCCCTATCTGGAAAATGGGAAAGGTCATCCCACCTCACAGAGCAGAGGGGGTGCGGCGAGACCACCCGTGAAGAACACCCAGCCAGGTGCCTGGCCCATGGGGAGGATTAGATAATGACAAACGTTGCTTTTGAAAATAATGTATTATTCATTTATGTCGTTACATGTTTTGGCTTTAAAATGTATGGCTCCATCATCAGAGCAGGTGACAGAATGTGCCATGCCTGTGTCCCTCCCCTGGTCCCTGGCCTCCCTCCCCCACCTCAGGGTCTCATGCTCCAGGCAGCCCCTTCGTGTGATCCCACTTGGGCCAGCAGAGGTGGGTTTGGCCAAGGGCTCTGTGCCTGCGGGCAGGGGCAGGTCCTGGGTGCGCCCTCCTGCGGCATGCGCCCTCTGCCCTGCTCCTTGGAGCACCTTGCTTTTCTAGAGTCAGCCTTGAGCCCTTTGAAATCAGGCAGTCGAGAAGGACAGCAGGACACAGGCCATCTCCGCACGGCAACGCCTGGTGCTGAGTAGTACTGGCTACTTCCACTCCTGGCCTCCCCCTGTGACGCAGGGACAGCCCCAGGGGACATCCTGAAGAAAGCGGACTCGTCCCGGGGTCATTGTGCCCTTGTTCTGAACTCTGGCGAGCAGCAAGGGCTCGGACCTTCATACCAGGACCCCACAGGGTAACACCGCATCCCAGGACCTGGGCGCTTTCGCGGCTTGCTGTCTGGGCCCCTTGTCCTGCCGGCCGTGCTGTCCACGGAGGCTTCCCCGGAGGCCTGTCCCCAGGGCAGGGACCGACTGATCACAGCTCAACCCGCTGCCTTCCTGAGTACTGGGGCCGGCTGTCCCCGAGCTGGGCTCCTCCAGCGGGGCCTCAGGGCGCAGGCATGGAGGGGAGAGGACACCAGGCCGGCTCCTCCCCCATTCATACAGCCCCACTTTGATTGGTTTCTAGAAGCTGAATATAAGATTATTTTTTTCCCGAAGAAAACCAGGGTTCTACTTGAAAAGTGTGACAATTAGGCCTAGACGTGTTAATAGCTTTATAACGTTAAGGTCAACAGTGTACGTAATAATGGAAACATGCCATTGTTAAAAGATGTGAGTGTGCATGTGTGTGGCGTGTGTATATGTGTTGTATGTATGTGGTGAGTGTGTGGTATGTGTGCGTGGTGTATGGGGTATATATGTGTGGCGTGTGTGGTGTGTTTATGTGGGGGGCTGTGTGGTGTTTATGTGTGTTGGTGTTTGTGTGTGGGGTGTGCTAATATCGCTTGTGTATGATGTGTGTACACATGGTGTTTGTGTGTATGTGGTATGTTTATATGGTGTGTGTGTGTGGGTGTTGCGCTCGTATGTGGTATGTGTGTGATATATGTGTGGAGTGTTTGTATGGTGTGTGTGTGCTGTGTTTGTGGTGTGTGTATGTGGTGTTTGTGTATATGGTGTGTATATGTGTGCTTTTTGTGGTATGTGTATGTAGTGTGTGGTATTTATGTATATGTGTTGTATGTTTGTGCTGTGTGTGTGATATGTGTTTGTGTTTGTGGTGTTTGTGTATAGGTGTGATATGTGTGTGTGTTGTATGTATATGTGTTGCAGGTGTGGTGTGTATGGTGTTTATGTGTGTGTGATATATGATGTGTGTGTGTGGTGTCTGTGTGGTATGTGTGTGGCATGTGTGGGTTTTGTGTGTCTGTGATATGTGATGTGTGTGGTGTGTGTGACATTTGTGTGTGTGTGATGTTTCTGTGCATGTGGTGTTTGCGCATAGTGTGTGTGGTGTATATATGTGTTGTGTATATGTGGTGTCTGTATGGTGTGTGTGTAGTGTGTGTGGTATTTGTGTGTGTGATATGTGATGTGTGTGGTGTCTGTGTGTGTGCTGTGTGTCTGCTGTGTACATGTGTCGTGTGTATGTGGTGTCTGTGTGATATGTGTGTGTGTGTTTGTGTGTGTGTGCTGTTTGTGTGTGTGGTGTATGTGTGGCATAAATGTGTGTATGTGGTGTGTGTGTGGTGTGTGTGGTGTTTGTGTATGTGTGTGATATGTGATATGTGTGTGGTGTTTGTGTGTGTGTGTGGTGTCTGTGTGTGTGGTGCTGGTGTGTGCGTGGTGTGATGCGCTTGGCTTTGTCCAGAAGGGCTATTCCTGGAGGTTCCTAACGCAGCCCTGCACCCTCTGTCCACCCCACCTCTGCGGCCAGCCAGCCTTGCTTACAGCCCCAGCGTCTGGCACCTGTGCACCTTGGCACTTAGCATCTTAGAGACAGGCAAGTCTGCCCTGAGGTGGGAAGATGCCAGCTGCATTCCGCACTTCAAAAGCAGACCAGCATTTCCTGAGTTCCACAGTGTGAGGCCCCACCTTTTTCCTGGCCTGAGTGTTTCCTCCTTTCTCTCAAGTGTCCAGAGGCTTAAGTTGAACTGTCTCCACTTAAACCTCTTCAGCAGTGGCCTGGTTCGCACTCCTGTCCAACTCCGTGGCCTCCCCAGCTTTCACTGCTCCCAGACCTGGGAGGGTCCCCCGAATTGTTAAGGACAATTACCATCGTAACTTAGGGCATTTGTGTATATATGCAGTATGTATGTGTTGTGTGTGTGATATGTGTTTGTGTTGTGTGTAGTGTTTGTGTGTAGGTGTGATATGCGATATGTGTGTGTGTTGCATGTATATGTGTTGTGGGTGTGGTGTGTGTAGGGTCTCTAGACTAGTCCTCCCTATGTCTGTCTGGGGTCAGCTGAGCGTTCTGTGACTAGTTTGTCTGCAGAGAGCAGTTTGTGCTGTGGCAGAATCCTGAGGCCAACAGCTAGAATAGCCATTGTTAAATCCCCTTCTGTTGGGGACACAGCACTAGCACAATGACACTAGGACAGGGGTCTGTGAGTAGGCTCACTCAGCAGTGAACTGCCTCTTTGCTTCCTGCCCTGGCAAATTTCCATCCAGGGTAATTTTCAAAGCAGGAAAATAGGCAGAAGTTTTTTCATATGTACTTAGAGTCTAAGGGCATTACTGCTGAACCTGCACTAGAAAATCTCAGGAACAAAGTCATAGCAACTCCAAAACATACAAAATAAATAATTTATACCAAAACTGGAGGTGGGAGGCATGCTTTCTTTTTGGTCTCCTCCCTCCCTTATCACTGGACTTACTCCTAGGCTATAATACGGGCTGAGTGTTAAATATGCCGAACGCCAGGCTAAGCATTCTGTGTGTGCCTTTTCATTGAATCTTCAGGACAAGCTCCATGATATACGATGGCTAGCATCACCATTTTTCAGATGAAAAAATTGAACTGAGGTTCAGACAGGTTAAGTCCATTGACTAAAGTCACGCAACTGGTTAACTGGACTTCAATCTGGGTGTGTCTCCAAAACCAGTGTATTATAATTCTCTCTAGGACAGTAAGACTGCAGGACCTAGAAGTCAACACTGGAGAAGGAGGTCTACTCAGCGAACCCCACCATTCTATCTGCATTCCCTGGGACAATATGTCTAATCGTGGTGGGCAGGATTATTGGCGGGGGTTCTTGGTGATAGCCATAGCTGCGCTTTGGGATGCTCATAGAAAAGCCCCTGAGACTGTATGCCACAATTTTGTGACTACATCCGGTGTGTTTTTATTGGGGGAAAGGAGGCATTACTTCAGTGATTCTCAAAGCTGACCCCCAAAATGTTAAGGACAATTACCATTCGCCCTTAGGGTCCCATCAATTTACCACTTTGCCTGAGTCTCTTTCAGAATTTTTTTTGGGCCCCTTTGCCCATCCTGCCACCCACCTCATTTTGTTTAATTTATAGGCATCCCATCAGGACCTGGTTTGATGGTGATGTAAGGTAGGCGACAGCACATTTACTCCTGGCTTATTCATGTGGGCAGAGCTGCCTGGTTGCCACGTTTCTCCTGATGTGTCACCAAAAACTCAGTGGATTCTGGACCACCTCTGAGTGGAGACCAGTGGGCACAAAGCCTTAAGGGTTCCTTGACAGCCCATCTAGAGGTTATTTACAATAAAGTGGGTGTGTCTGGTTTACAGGGTGAAGGGCTACTGGTCCAGCATGTCAGCTGAGCCAGGGGTCCTGCCTCCATCTGCTGACCTGGCCCATCCTTCAGGCAGGGTCCTGAACTTGAGGAGTCCACCAGTGACAAGACTGATGCCACCCTGCTGAGCAGACGGGAGGCAGGAGAGGGCAGAAGTAGAGGAGGGCCTGGTCCTCTTCACTTATTTCCTGCAATAAGAGGTGAGAGATGAATTCTCATCTGGAGCAGACCTACACAAGTCACTTTGGGCAGGGTTGAGGACTCCAGAGATGCAATCCCCAGACACCAAATGCTCCAAAATTATAAATAGATTTCCTCTGACTACCTCTCATGTCTTAAAGAAAGCCCTCTGAATTATGGATAGTCACAAACATCCTGGAACCAGATTCTTATGAACCAAGTTAAGGGAAACCTTAACTAAAACCTGGGCTTTCACTCCCTAAGATCTCTTTCTTTTTTTCTGGAACTATGCAGAGAGCCATGAAACCTGCAATCAATTTTCCATTTCTCTTTAACTGAGAAAAACTGGGCTGAATAGTTGAGGAATAAAGTTCCCTTCACTAATTTCTTCCTTCTTTCCCATCCCCATCCCCAACCTGAAAATAGCCTTCCTTTGGTCGATTAAGGCCACTTCTCAGCAATTACCAAAATATAGACAGTTTGTTCTTTTGCTCAACTTGTCTGCTTATATCTGAAATTCAGTGAGAGCTGATTTTTCAGGCAGCATCTGGTTAACACTGGGTAAATATAGCAGAAAGTCCTTTAGTGGCCTAGACTAGCAGAATTATTGGTTTGCTTAGAACTAAAAAAAATTATTTTAGCCTGAGCTCCTTGAAATCCTTTTGGAACAAGGCAGGTAGAGGTAACAAAGGCTGTGCAATACCTGGCTCACAATAGGAAGTGGGTCCTGTTCCAGAAGTGGGCTAGGAGGTGGGTCTAGAAGCCTTGGGCCGCTGGCCCCAGCACCCACTAAGCCGTGTGTCTTAGGGTACACTGCTGTTGTCTGCTTACTGTTTGGATGCAAGCAGAAAGATTCTGGGAAAAGATCTGATCTTAAAGAGAATCCTTTCTCTGAACCACAAGTTTTCAAAGTTATCAAGCATAGGATAGAGTTCAAATAAAACACTCCAACTGTGGTAGCTTGGAGATATGTACCCTAGGAAAAAACACATGTTCTGAATCTTAATCCATTCCTGTCGGTGTGAATGCATTGTCAATAGGACTTTCTGATGAGATTACTTCAGGTAAGATGTGGCCTAACTGAATCAGGATAGATTTTATCCTATTATTAGAGGCCTTATAGAGAAGGCCAAAGAGAGAGAAAGCGACGGGGAGCAGCCAGAAGCTGGAAGTCAATGGAAACCAGAAGAGAAAAGATAAGATGCCACCGTATGCATTGCCGTGAAAAGCCAAGGAACCCCAGAGATTGCCAGCCAGCCAGAAGATACCATCCCAGGGAGAAAGCCAGCCTTCTAGCCTCTGAAACTGTGAACTGATAAATTTCTGTTGAGAGGCCAACCCATGGTGTGGCTATGTGTTTTGGCAGTCAGAAAACTGAAACACCATCTTCTTGATCTTGCCCTCCAGAAGAACCGTGAGTCAGAGATGAAGAAGGGTATTGCTTTTATAGAGCCAAAAGGGAGATACAGGACCTTGTGGTGGGTAAGCATGGAACCCTCAGAAACAGACTGCTGGGCCTCCACCCTAGTTCTGCACCTTGCCAGACATGTGACCTTGAGCAAGTGACTTAGCCTCAGTTGCCTTGTCTGTAATATGCAGATGACAGTGATAGTAACCTGCCTCATGGTGTTGTCATGAGGATTAGAGGAATTAATATGTAACATTTTATATAGAAGTGAGTCACATTGGCTTGTGGTAAGCACAAGAGTAGCTAGTTATGGCAGCTGCCATTATCGCCACTGTAGCTATGAAAACCACTTTCTTAATTCTGTCGGAGACCAGAAGCTGAATTGCTAGACCCGTAAGGGGTCAGAAAGTCCCCTTTTCCTTTCTCCATTCTGTATGAAAGACTGTTTTTCCTCATTGTAAAGGCCTCTAAGAAAGAAAA
>PVIY010003537.1:0-14074 GCA_004026745.1 Myrmecophaga tridactyla
TCCCCAGCCCTCCTCCCTCTATCATTCTCACATGCAGCTTCATTCAGTGTTTTAACATAATTGTATTACAGTTAGGTAGTATTGTGCTGTCCATTTCTGAGTTTTTGTATCCAGTCCTGTTGCACAGTCTGTATCCCTTCAGCTCCAATTACCCAATATCTTACCCTATTTCTATCTCCTGATGGTCTCTGTTACGAACGAAATATTCCAAGTTTATTCACTAATGTCAGTTCATATCAGTGAGACCATACAATATTTGTCCTTTTGTTTTTCACTAGTCTCACTCAGCATAATGTTCTCAAGATCCATCCATGTTGTTACATACCACATAACTTTATTCTGTCTTAAAGCTGCATAATATTCCATCATATGTATATACCACAGTTTGTTTAGCCACTCATCTGTTGATGGACATTTTGGCTGTTTCCATTCTTGGGAGTTTTTGATGATGGATTCAATTTCTTTACTTTTGGGTCTGTTGAAGTCTTTTATTTCTTCAAGAATCACTGTAGGTTATTTGTGCATTTCTAGGAATTTGTCCACTTCATCTAAGTTGTGCAATTTGTTGGCATACATTTGTTCATATTATCTTTTTTATTTTTGTGGGGTCATTCATAATGCTCCCCTCTCATTTCTGATTTTATTTATTTGGATATTCTTTCTTTTTTTCTTTGTCCATCTAGCTAAAGGCTTGTCAATTTTATGGATCCAACTTTTGATTTTGTAATTCTCTTTATTTTTTTATTCTCAACTTCTTTTATTTCTCCTCTAATCTTTGTTATTTCTTTCTTTCTGCTTGCTTTGGGATTACTTGCTGTGCTTTTTCTGGTTCTTCCAGATGTGTAGTTAAGTCTTTGATTTTAGTTCTTTCTTCTTTTTTAATGTAGGCATTTGGAATTATAAATATCCCCCTCAACACTGCCTTCACTATATCCCATAAATTTTGATATGTTGTGTTCTTGTTTGCGTTCATCTTGCAATATATACTGGATTATTTTGCAATTTTTTCTTTGTTTAAGACTGTGTTATTTAACATCTGTGTATTTGTGGATTTTCCAGTTCTCTGCCTGTTATTTATTTCCAGCTTCATTCTATAATGGTCAGAGAAAAAGAATTAATGGGCAGAGTCACAATTCCATGGAAGCTATCTGATCAAAAGTGACCACACACAATCCATGGGAACAATCAAAATGCTCCCAGCCAGCAATATTGAATGAAGATTAAAGGACATGGCTTTTCTGAGGTCTAACATATATTCAAACTGGCACAAACACATATATTCTTCTTTTTAATTCTGAAAAGAAGTTAAACATCTACTTGAAAATCAATATTAAGAACAATTAGCCATACTTAAATTCTTTCACATTCTTATACTGCAAACATAGAAGACTTGACAATCTCTTTCTTTAATACAAAATATTTTTAATTTCTTTTCCAAACTAAATTAAGCTATGGAACACATTGTTTTATTTTATGACACAAACCTGTCTTCAGAAACAATTTATTCAGCTATTGCAAATTCATATTAGACATGAGATCAATTATGAAAATATCTATTTAAGAGAAATATTATTGAAAGGCCAATTAAGTCTTATTATATTGTACAAGCAACATATACCACAACAAATGGCAGTACTTTGACAATTAGTATTTTTGAAATGTGAAAGAATCGTAAGCAGTTACCTTACAGATATTAATAAAACCTTTGAGCTAAGTTTTTGCATAAATTTTAATAAAATTTGAATTTATGCCCTTAAAAACCCATTATTTCCCCCAATGGCTAATTTCTTAGTTAGATCAAAATATTGTATGGGTCTGTACACCAATAAAAAATGACAAATAAGCTGACTATAACTGGCATTCTCCTTCAAAAACAATCTTTCACTCTTATAGCTACCCCCTTCCAAATTCTATCAAAAAGCTCCATCTCTCCTTAAATGCTAATTCAAGCAATTTGTTTCAACTTAACAAAAAAAAAAAATTAAAAATGCTTATCAAAATAAAGACTCCTTTTAAAGAAGGGAAAAAAAATTTGGGAAATTGAAGGGATTTTACACTTCTGAGGCAGAATGAGCTCACAGAGGCAGGCATGAAACCCAGAAAGATCTAGTATCCTGCAGAAAGTCACACAACTAATCAGCAGTGGGCAGTAATGGAACCCACGTATGTCTCTTATCTCCTCTAGATCACAGAGAAGGCCTTTTTCTAGAAATTCTTCCTTTTCCTTTGGCTGTGTTTAAGTGCCATTAATTTTATTGTTTGTTTGTTTGTTTTTTCTTCTCTCTTGGCAATAACATGATAACTTTTATTATTTTTTTCTTCTACATCAAATTTGCTTTGCTGTTTTCCCTACATCCTAGTGTCTTTTGCCCTCTTGTCTTGGTTTATAAAGGTTTTATGCCCTCTACAGAATGTGCTCCCCTTTACATTATTTGCATTTCTTTGAACACCTCTTACTTTTTCTATTTTCACTCGGAGACTCCGAAAGGGGGTTTGAAATTTTAAGCTGTTGCATGTTAATTTTTCAAATTAGATTGGTTAAAATAACAACAATAGGAAAGCCAACAGTGAAGAGAAAATGTTGTTTAGCCAAGTATATTCCTCTTGGGTTTGAATTTGCTATTTTTTTTAGTGGCACAGCTGCTGCAGCTGAATCCTGTATATTGAAACTTGGATGGCCATCATTTTGGAAGATAGTAATAAATCTGACACTATAATAGTTATTCCAATAAAGATATTGAAAAAAAAGATGTATATTTACACAGGAGAGAAAATAAATGTTATTGATTACTTTTTGCTTGTCTTTCACAATTTAGCAGCAATTATAATACATTCTTTCATTTATTTTCTGGATTTTCCATGTTGATTCAGTTTTTTTTTCAAATAGGGTGCAATAGGACACCACTGTACCCAGTTTATATTCTAATTTTAAGTTTTAAACATATTGATATTACATGTGCGCATTTAAAAACAAATTGACATATATCTATTCAACAAAGTTCCCTTTCCTGTCTCTTCTGGATCACTTTGAAGGATCAAGTTCAAACAAAAAGGCACACAATGACCCATATGAACCCTTCACTGAAGACATATGAAAGGGTTCCTCAGACAAGCTCTGAGAAATTATAGATTGCCTTTTGGTTTTAATTATTTCCTCATGGTGATCTCCTTTGACCTATACCTGTGACCTGCACACATAAGGCCTAAAACTGAAATACAGAAAGGTAGAGTCAGGAGAAGGATAAAGAATGGCTTGGGAGAGGGCTTCCATGAGTGTAGGTGCCTTGGTGTTTTAGCAACCACCACTGCCCTATTAAAATGCAGTGTTTGTTTAAGCTTCGAGGTTGGGGGTGGAGGGGAAGCTGAGGCATTTGAAAAGCACTTCAGCTGTGTATGCATATGTGTTTGGTTATGTTTTGGGCCCAAAGAGAATTAAAGCAACCAAGAGAATGTTCACTCACCCTTTCCAAGTCTGTTAGTTTGCAGCAATGTCATTTCTGATCACTGATCTAGTTAACGTGAACAGAGCTCATAGTTGCTGTCTGGCTCGTTCTGAACAACACTCCCAAATTTCTGGCAGGAATTATGAACAGACTACAACATCCTTGAGAAATTAGCCTTGACTTACAACATGTTCAGTGTTAAAAAGAGTCCAGGAGTGGGTTGGTAAAAATGGAAAAGTGGCTCTAGAAGATATGTCCCATCTTCGCTTTTCCTTTGTAGTCCTTTAAGTGGAGATTTTTGTAGTAATTTTCGTTAGTTTGCCTATCCACCTGTCTTTAATAATGTCTTTTCCCTTCTTAATTACTCATTCAAATCTAAACTACAATCTGAGTCAAAGAATGAGTATTAAAGTTTCTGAAGGACCTAGCTGGGAAAACAGAAAATAAATGGAGAACTATACAGTGCAATTTGTGGGAACTTTCCCCATTGTTCCAGTCCAGGTTGATTTCACCTTTCTTTGTCCTCTGTAACATTTTAATCTGCCACACCTACCATTGTCCTTGGTTGTCTGCTCTATTGTTCATCATCTTCTTTATATCGGTTCAAAAGAGAGAATATTATATAATTGAATAAGGTGATATTAATAGATATGCTTTGTAAACTATACATTTTGTGTAGTGAACTTAAATTTAGATCATGTGTTAGTTCTCTTTCCCTATTAATGTCATAATTATTTTAAAAAGTCTCTTGTCTAGCATGGTGCCAGTTGAGAGGAAGGTCTGCATTGTTGATTCATGTAATAATTGATCATTAATTATAATTTTTAAAAATTATTCTCAACCTTTGAAAAGCATATTCTACTCAAGGCTAACATTCATCAAATATGATTCCATTAAAGCCAGGTGTAGCTTCTGAGGAAAGCATTCAATTTGGAAGGCAGCATTCAATTTCCCTTATTCCTGTATTCATGGTTTTCCCCCACTTTAGATAAACTGGTTAGATTTTCTTATTTGAAAATGATGATTACTTCTATATTGCTGCATAGATCATAGAGGGAACAAATAATTTAATAAAAAGAAAGCAATTTCTTTAAAATTGATTCTAACGACTAACGGCCCCTGAAAAATAATCTCCTTAAAGATAGACTCTTTGATATCATTTTTAAATTCTTCTCAACACCTGGCTTAGCTAAGTTATAAGGGCTTAATGAAGGTATGTTGACTAAATTAATAGAAGTCTGATAGGAGGGGAATATATCTACCATTGGCAGATCTTGCCTATAATCATTGCTCCAGTGGAGAATTAACAGAGTAGAAGGTTGTCAAATAATAATTAATGTAAAAATGCCTTTTGATTTAAGTCAGAATTCTGAGGAAACACTTTATAATGAAAGAACATTTCCTATGAAAATTATTCACTAATATTCATTACAAGTTAGAATTACATTGGACAACATAAAAGTCTTGAGGTTTGTTCTGATAGGGAGATCACATGGAATTGCCACCTTATGCATATGTTACATTAATAAAGGAATTATATCTAAATGAATTAGGAAAGAAAGTCCATACAAAATGGAGAGTGAAGAAGCATTGGTGGTAACCAAGAACCCAAGATAAAGGATTTCTTGATATCAATCTTACTAAAAAATACTTAGAAGGAAATGCCCTACTGTGCAAAACTCCAACAGTTTCCTTTCTGTCTTATTTGTAATATCCTGTTCCTCTTTATCCTCTGTTTCTCCCAAGATTTTCTCCTCCTTCCTGGGTTTGTTCGATGATGCCAACCCCAGAGCTTGAGTGCAAGATCATTTGTAGCTATATGCAGGTCATTTCTATTTTAACATCCTACTGCCATCTCAAACTCAAGAAAGAGAATTCAACCCCATTCACCTCAAAATAACTCTTGTCCCTAACTACCTTACTTCTCTTTAGTTAGTCATATTTTGGGGGAACTTGGTCTCCTTTTTTTTCTTTTTTGATATAGCCAAACTCTTTCAAAATCTATTATTATTTCAAACATGTGTGGGAAATTTTTAGGCATAAGTTCATGTTTACAAGAAGTCTCCTTCCTGACAGCAGTAAACCTAATAAAAAACACCTAAAATATAGAGGCAAAAGCTGATTCTATGCTGAACTTTAGAAAAGCTTGCAACATATGACAAATTCATTTATCATCAAGACACAAATCCAGCCAAATTTACATAGAACATGAGCTTCTCAACACAATGCAGCAAGTATTATTAGTAAGTAAAAGAAATAATGGCATTGCCAAAAAAACAAACAAATATGAAGCCCTCGGTTACTATCCACCAGCTAGAGAGGTAAGGACTGGAAGCATAAACGGAAAGAATAGAAATATTCTACCTTGAGACAATTCCCCAACTTAAGCTCAACAAGACTAGAAAGGAAAGCACTTAGTTAACCATCTCCTTACTTGGGAGGGATAAGATCTGGAAGCGGGCCTACTATGAAACTGCACCAAATTCTCAAGGACTTATAAATAGAAACATAGAATATCATTCAAGTGAATTTTGTTGTAGTTGTTTTGAAATTTTCTTCTGATTCTTTTTTTAAATTTTATTTGCATACATGTCATATAAAACATAGACTTCCTACCCCTTTTCTACCTTCCTTGATAACCTCTAAATTTTGAGAGAAACAGCAGAAAAAAATACCTCTTTTTACTTCCTAATTTCCCAACTCACTACTTTTGTTCCTTGGAAAAAAACAATGGAAATATATGCCAAGAACACTCAAGCCTCAAGCCTTTTCTACGTCAATTGAGGTGATCATGTGTTTTTTTCTCTTGCTTTTGTTAATGTGGAATAACACTGTGCTGGTTTGAAAGGAAGTATGCCCCCTAAGAAAAGCCATATTTTAATATAAATCCCATTTCATAAAGGTAGAATAATCCCTATTCAATACTGTACATTTGAAACTGTAATCAGATCATCTCCCTGGATGATGTGATTTAGTCAAGAGTGGTTGTTAAATGGGATTAGGTGATGACATGTCTCCACCCATTTGGGTGGGTCTTGATTGGTTTACTGGAGTCCTATAAAAGAGGAAACATTTTGGAGAAAGAGACTCAGAAAGAGCAGAGAATGGTGCAGCACTACGAAGCAGAGTCCACAAGCCAGCGACCTTTGGAGATGAAAAAGGAAAATGCCTCCCGGGGAGCTTCATGAAACTGGAAGCCAGGAGAGAAAGCTAGCAGATGATGCCATATTCACCATGTGCCCTTCCAGCTGAGAGAGAAGCCCTGACTGTGTTCGCCATGTGCCTTCTCACTTGAGAGAGGAACCCTGAACTTCATTGGCCTTCTTGAACCAAGGTATCTTTCCCTGGATGTCTTAGATTGGACATTTCTATAGACTTGTTTTAATTGGGACATTTTCTCGGCCTTAGAACCATAAACTAGCAATTCATTAAATTCCCCTGTGTTAAAAGCCATTCTGTTTCTGGTATATTGCATTCCAGCAGCTAGCAAACTGGAACAGATTTTGGTACCAGGAGTGGGGTGCTGCTGCTGCGGTTTGCAAATAACAAACATGTTGGAACGGCTTTTTAAATGGATAAGGGGAAGATTCTGGAAGAGTTGTGAGAAGCTTGATAGAGAAGGCCTAGAATGTTTTGAAGAGACTGTTGGTAAAAATGTAGACTCTAAAGATACCTCTGATGAGGCCTTAGACAGAAATGAGGCATGTGTTATTGCAAACTGGAAGGAAGGCAATCCTTGTTTTAAAATGGCAGATAATCTGGCAAAATTGACTAGTGGCTTTGGCTGGAAGGCAGATTGTAAAAGCCATGAACTTGGATATTTAGCAGAAGAGATCTCCAAATTAAATGTCAAACGTGTGGCCTGGTTTCTCCTCACAGTTTATAGTGATATGCAGCAGGAGAGAGATAAGCTGAGAACTGAACTCCTGGGTGCAAAGAAACCAGAAATTGATGTCCTGGAAAATTCTGGCCCTCCAGAAATGGAGACCCCAGAGAATAGTGTTCCATGTGAGAATTTGACCAGATGAGGAACCAGTCAGCCATTTCAGAGAAAGTCAGGATAAGACATGGAGTTATCCAGGAAGGATTTGTGGAAACTCCTTATGTCTTATGGGCATGATCCAAGGCTACTGCATAGAAAGCCAATGAGAATGCTGTGGGACCTGTATAAACAGAGCCACTGCCAGTCTGGACTGCAGGGTTCAGAGAAGGGGCACATTGAAGGAAAAGTAACTTCAGAGGCAAAACCATGGAGGCTGAGGTCTGAAGTCAAGAAGCCTTGGGCCAGGAGAGCAGACCCACCCAAGCCTGTGGAGAGGGTGAGTTTGCCCCGAAGGCAGAGAATGGGCCTTCCACCTAGTTGCAGTGGAAGAGTCATGCCACCTCAGGCCTTGGAGAGGGTGAAGCACATTCCTTGGGGTATGGGGAGAGCCTGGCTGCCACCACATGGAGGGGTTGAGCATGTGCCCCAGAGGTGGCAGAGAGCCCAGGTGTGGCCCTAATGCTTGGAGAGGGTGGAGCCGAGAAAAAGTTGGTCTCCCCAGTGTCCCCCATGGTTGTATTTGGAGAGAGGCAGGCCTCTGTGTAGGCCCTTGGAAAGGGTGGGACTGCCGCTTTCAGAAGCCACGAGGATAAATGATTCTCAGACTTTGAAATCTAATGGACTTTGCCCTGTGGGTTTTCGAAACTGTATGGGTCCAGTGACCCCTGTGTTCCTTCCTCCCTATGGAAATGTGTATTTGTATCCTATGAATGTTCCTCCTTTGTATGTTGGCAGCAAATAACTTGTTATGAGTTTTCAAAGGTCCAGAGCAAATGGAGAGAATTTTGTCTTAGGACAGACCATGCCTGTAACTGACTTGATGAGATTTTATACTGTCTTTAATTTTGTACTTCATTTGTATGGCTACTGAAAGGTTTAAGGATTTCTGATATTGTTATGAAATTAATGTATTTTGTATATGGGAAAAATATGTCTTTTTTTCAGGGGCCAGAGAGTGGAATGTGCTGGTTTGAAAGGAAGTATGCCCCCTAAGAAAAGCCATGTTTTAATATAAATCCCATTTCATAAAGGTAGAATAATCCCTATTCAATACTGTATATTTGAAACTGTAATCAGATCATCTCCCTGGATGATGTGATTTAGTCAAGAGTGGTTGTTAAATGGGATTAGGTGATGATATGTCTCCACCCATTTGGGTGGGTCTTGATTGGTTTACTGGAGTCCTATAAAAGAGGAAACATTTTGGAGAAAGAGACTCAGAGAGAGCAGAGAATGCTGCAGCACTATGAAGCAGAGTCCACAAGCCAGCGACCTTTGGAGATGAAAAAGGAAAATGCCTCCCGGAGAGCTTCATGAAACTGGAAGCCAGGAGAGAAAGCTAGCAGATGATGCCATATTCACCATGTGCCCTTCCAGCTGAGAGAGAAGCCCTGACTGTGTTCGCCATGTGCCTTCTCACTTGAGAGAGAAACCCTGAACTTCATTGGCCTTCTTGAACCAAGGTATCTTTCCATGGATGTCTTAGATTGGACATTTCTATAGACTTGTTTTAATTGGGACATTTTCTCAGCCTTAGAACTGTAAACTAGCAATTCATTAAATTCCCCTTTGTTAAAAGCCATTCTGTCTCTGGTATATTGCATTCCGGCAGGTAACAAACTAGAACAAACACATTAATTTATTTTCTTGTGTTGAGCCACCCTTGAATACCTGGGATTAAACCCACCTGATCATGGTATATAATTATTTTTATTTGTGTGGGATTGGATTTGCAAGTATTTTGGTGAGCATTTGGCATCTCTATTTTGAAGAGGTCCCATTTATCTCCTTTTTTGTGGTTGCTTATGCTTTGGGTATTCAATCTAAGAAACCATTGCCCAACACAAGATGAAGAAGATGCTTCCTTCCATTTTCCTCTAGAAGTTTTAAATTCTTGGTTCTTATAGTTAGGTCTTTGATCCATTTGAGTTAATTTTTGTAACAGCTGTGAGATATGGATTCTCTTTCATTCATGTGCGTATGGATATCCAGTTCTCCAGCACCATTGGTTGGAGAGACTACCATTTCTGATTAAGTCGACTTGGCAGCCTTGTTGAAAATCAATTGGCCATAGGTGTCAGGTTGTATTTCTGAACTCTTGACTTATTCCATTGGTCTATATGTCTGTTCTTGTGCCAGGTCCATACTGTTGTGACCACTGTAGCTTTGTAATGTGCTTTAAAGGCAGGAAACATGAGTCCTCTAACTTCATTCTTCTTTTCCAAGATGTTCTTTGACTATTTGGGGACCCTTGTCCTTCCAGATAAATTACATACTTAGCTTTTCCAATTTGGGAAAGTAGGCTGTTGGAATTTTGATTGGGAGTGCATTGAATCTGTAAATAAATGTGGATAGAAATGACATCTTAATGATATTTCATTTTCCTCTGTTCCTTCTCCAGGATTCTTGATCTGTTCTGTTTGTTTTTGTGCAGAATGTTTTCCCCAGCTCCAATGGTTGATTTAAATTCTCTCCCTCATTCCCTTTTCTTCAGCCCCTCTCCTTACACTTTTCAGTTCTGGGACCCATCCTATCTTATAGCAGTTCAATGTAACCCTTCCCTTTTTTTCTCTGTGAAGATTTTCTGTCTCTGGTTTCTTCCCCATTAAAGTATTCTGTCCTGGGAAGCTGGAGGGATCAATCCAGAAAGGTGGGTCACTCCAGAAAAGTCTGTTTTGCCTTTAGGTTGTCAAGTCAAGAGAAACTGCATTGAGTGAACAATTCGAGAACCAGGAGTTCTGTCATAATCTCTCTTCCACTAACTCTCTTGTGGCCTTTTGTATGCAGCACAATTTACAGGCTTGTGTCCCCCCCAAATGTCTTTAATCCAGTGTCTGAAGAGTCCTTCTCCAGTCTCTACCATGCTCCAGAATTCTAAACAAGTAGGATTGTCCTTTAGTTTGCTGATTCTCTAAACAGACTTCTTCAAGGGATGTTTTATGTTACCATGTTGATGACGTCATCTCACATATTATATTTTTCATCTTTAGAAGTTGGCTTTGAGTCTCTTTTAATATATCTTTCATTTCTTTCCTCATCATGCTTACACTTCATGATTATATGGGGTACCTTTAAAATATCCATTTTAATGTCCTTCAGCACTAATTCTATCATTTGTGTCACTTCTGGATCTGTTTCTGTTGTTTTTCCTCCTCATTACGGGGCATATTTTCCTGCCTCTGCCTGTCTATTAAGCTTTGACTGGATTCTGGATATTGTTTCATTTCTATTTCCTGTGTTCAACCTTATTTTTTTAATATAATTTGGTCTTGGATTATTTCTGTTCCTTTAAATATTTGGGGGCATTGTTCTGGGACTCAGTAAGTTACTTGGAAGCGATTTGATCCTTTCACGTCTTCGTTTAAGCTTTGTGGAACAGGTCCAGGATGTCTTGTAGTCCAGGGTTAATCTGGCTCCCCTGCTGAGGTCATGTTCTTTTGAGGACTCTTATGGATGCCTTTTCACTGCCTGGCAGGAGTGCAAACTGTTCTTGGACTTATGTGAGCTCAAGGGATTGTCCTTCTTATTCTTTTTCAGTGGTTCTTTCTCCAGCTGCGGCTCTTCCCTTACATATAGGCACAGATCAACATTGAACCAAAGTCTTCAGTGGACCTCTCTGCAGCTATCCCGAGCTTTCTCTTGTTTCCTGAATTTCAAATCGTTTCTTTAAGCCCACCAGGCTGTTTTTGGTTCCTTCTTCTCTTCTGATTCTATTGGGAACTTGTTCCAGACTGGGATATTTATAAGTGTTACCTTCCTTGTCTCTCTTTTGTCAGAAATTATTTTCTCTTTCATCTATTGTTCTGAAAAACATTGTTTCATATATTTTGTATGCTTTCATATTGTTAATGTGTGGAATAAATCCCCTTTCCTGTTACTCTATAATATACCAAAGCAGAGGTCTTTAAGCTAAAATCAAAGAAGTCTGAATTCAAGGAAAAATTATCAAATTGGAGAGAAAGAGATACTTTTTATTAATTATCACTATAATCTATAATGAAAATATAATTGTCTTCTCCTTTTTTGCATCAAGCTAATTTTTCATCCATTCCACAAATACTGAGTATCTTCCATGTGCTAAGCACTGGTAATTTCTTTACTGGGTAATTTGAAAACAGGGTCAATGTTCCTCTCAAATAGCCTTTAGTGGAGATACAGAAAGGCACCATTAAATGAAAAAACAAAGATGAATTATCAATAATGAGTGCTATCCTGATAAGTGAAGTAGAATGATGTAATAATGTATCTGTAAGAGCAGGGGTTTATGGGACAGTACCATTTAAACTAAGATCTGAATGACAGGAGGAGGAGCATTCCAGGAAGTGGGAACAGCTATCAGAGGCATGAATGAATGAGACATGATACGAATGAGCTTGTCCTGTATGAGAATGACAGAGAAAGCCAGTGTGGCTGTATGGTTCCCAGAAAAGGGAAGAATAAGTGAGGCACTGCAGGGAGGAACAAGACCAATCTGTACACCTTGTAAGCAGAGTTAAAAATGTGGCTTTATCTTAAGTGGTATTAGGATGGAAAATTATAGGGAGATTTTAAGCAAGGAAGCAAAGGAATCACATGAGATTTTATTTTCTACGAGATCATTCTGCATTCAATGTGAGAATCAAGAATAGAATCAAGAACATCACCTGGGAGTTAATTTCAGTAATCACAGCAGGAGATAACTGACTTGGACTAGATGGTGTTAGTGATGAGTGTGGGAAGTGGATAGATTTGAAATTTGTGTGGAGGTAAAATTAACAAGACTTTCTGATGGATTGGAAGGGAAAATTCTTTTGACTTTTGGTGTGAATGGGTTTGTGGTATTATCATTTATTTAGGTAGAGAAAATGGGAGAGAGTCTGCTTGAGGGTGGTAAAAATCAGAGGTAAATAACACCATGAAATACAAAGATGAATAAGGAGACACACACTAAAAGAGGATCTGTAAAACATTTTTTACAGTTTTCATTGACCAAGAAACAAATGAATAAAAATATAAAAGAGGACCAGGTTCCAATACAATTTAGGTTTTTCTAATAGATATTCATTTAATTCTATCCCACTCCAAAAAAAGAATATACTTTCTTTTCAAGGGCTCATGAAATAGTAACATAAATTAACCACACACTAGGTATGAAAGAAAATGTCGACAGATTCTAGTATATAGATATAGAGACAAGATTGTTTTTAATCACAGTATCATAAAACTAGAAATAAGTTAGAAGATTAAAATAAAGCCCAAACACTTGGAAAAAATATTTTCTAAGTAATTTTTGGGTCAAAAGGCAATGGGTCACAACATCAAAAGAAATGGGGAAAATATTATTAAAAACATATATAATATACACAATCAATCCAAAGATGTAATAAAGAAAATCCATGGCCTTAAAAGTATTCATTATTAAATAAGTAAAAATAAAGTAGTCAACAAATTAGAAAGTGATCAACAAAATAAATAAAAGAAAAACATAAAGAAGAAAGAAGGAAACAATACCAAAAAAGAGGACTAAAACAGAATAAAATGATAAATCAAGAGTGGTTTATTGGAAATGTCAATAAAGAGATAAATCATGAGCTAAAACAAATATAAGAAAACAGCTATACCAGATTAGAAAAACATAAAACAAATTAAAATAATACTTTATAGAATTTATAATAAATAAGAAAAGCTGATTTAAATCTACAGATTTCTAGGAAAATATAAATTACCAAACTTAAATCAAGGAAAAAGTTACAGGACATAATCCTTTAACTTCTGTCATCTAGTTTCATTCAGAACTCCAAGCACCAATAACTTCTAAGTGCTTCAAACTTTTCCAGCGCATAAAGAAAAATGGAAATTCCATACTTTCTAAAAGAAGTCAGCAAAACTCTTCCAAACAATGCTTTGCAAAGAGAACAAAAAGAAGTGAAATTTAGTCATCCCAGTTATAAATATTGATATAAATATCCTAAATAAATTTTTAACAATTAGAATCCAGAAGCACATGGAAAAATCTCATAAATCTATGATCAACAGAGACTCATCCTAATAATCTAGATTATTAGTCACTGTAGTGTTACAAATTCTCATTATTTTAACAAGTAAAGAAGGAAACACAATCATTCACATAGATTTCCAAGAAGTATTTGGCAAACTGAGCATCTAGTTCTGATTTTAAAAAAAAAACTCTTTGGATTGTATGAATCATGCCTCTCTCTCTCTCTCTCTTTCTCTCTTTCACACACACATACACATGCATACTCACACAATCTGATGGTATATATTCTACACAGTACAAAAAGCTTGTGCATAACTTTGTGTCTGATAAGTCTAATTCTGGGATACATGGTCAAATAAACTTACAAAATTCTTTGTTCAAAATGTCCCTAGAAATTCATAAAACATAAAAAAAAATTAAAATCTCTGAGACACTGTATAAAAGAAACAACTTTATTTAATGGATAAACAAACAAATCTTAGACATTTTTTCTGTACTGGAAAAGTACCATTAAAATCAAGAGCATTAGATAGGAGAATAAAATACAATATCTCAGTATTAAAAAGAAAGAAGTGAAATCTTTTCTTTTGTAGATAATATAATCCTCTGTGT